>VZTB01000132.1:598937-743352 GCA_013397245.1 Thryothorus ludovicianus
CAGCAGCGACCCCGCCAGCCCCCGAGGGACGGGCTCTGCAGGCAGCAGCGACCCCGCCAGCCCCCGAGGGACGGGCTCTGCAGGCAGCAGCGACCCCGCCAGCCCCCGAGGGACGGGCTCTGCAGGCAGCAGCGACCTCGACAGCTCCTGAGGGACGGGCTCTGCTCCTGCCCTCGCTGCTCCCTCACAGAGCAAGGGGTGGTTGCTCCCCCCTCACTAGGCCTCTCTCAGCATCACACACTTAGGTTGGATAAGACCTCTGTAATCATCGAATCCAACCTGTGACCGAACACCAGCTGGTCAAACAGACCGTGGCACTGATAGGAAGGATGTGTGCTCGTGTCTTTCCAAGCAATTCCATGGGTGAGGGTATGAGTGTTAACATCTTTGAAATAAGTCTTCATGTTTCCTGCCTGCTTCAAGCCACATGTTTGTTACAGAACCCAGATAGTTTGGCATATGAAACAGATAAATGGGTCCACACAAACCTGAGTTTCTGAACTTTGGGGTAGAACGATAGGTTCAAGGGGAGATAAACGTGGTAAGCGATTTGGAAGGCAGTACCTCCGTAGTGCCTCAGCTGATGGGGAAAGGAAGAGGACATCATGTGCCCAGGAGTTTGGGATAAAAGGAGGCTGTGCCCTCCAAAACCTCAAGAGAGGGAAAATCCTGCAGGTGTGTGCCCCAGTGGACTCTCCTCCTTTATTGGAATAAAGCTGCCAGGCTGTTCTGTCTGCTTTATGGATACTGGCTTTTCCTAGCTTGATTTTCCATACAGCACTGAGTGTCACATCTAGCTTTTTCCTTTAACACCCCCAGGGATGGTGACTCCACCACCTCCCTGGGCTTCCCATTCCAATGTCTGATAACATTTTCTGGGAAGAAATTCTTCCTAATGCCTGACCTAAACTTCCCCTGGTCGAGCTTCAGATCATGTCCTCTTGTCCTGTTGCTGGTTCCCTGGTCCCTGACTCCCACCTGGCTGCACCCTCCTGTCAATGACTTGTAGAGAGCAAGAATGTTTCTCTTTGAGTCCTCTTATCCCCAGGCTGAGCCCCAAAGCTCCCTCAGCTGCTCCTCACCAGACCCTGCTCCAGCTCCGTTGCCGTTCTCTGGACCCGCTCCGGTCCCCCAGTGTCCAAGAAGGGAGGGCACCAGAACTGGACACAGCACTGGAGATGTGGCCAAGCACAGGGGTCAATCCCTTCCCTGGTCCCAATGGGCACACTGTTGCTGATACAGGCCAGATCCATTGTCCTCCTTGGTCACCTGGGTACACACTGGCTCACATTAATTTCCTGCCACATGTGTTTTCCATTATTTTCCTGATATGAAGTGCCTCTAAGCCCTCATCATCCTTTGAGCTGGGGCAGTCCTGGCCTTGGAAACTGCCCCACCAGCCTCTTCCAGAGCCATCCCCTGCCCTTCCCATGGGAGCTAGGCATTGAATCATAGACTCAAAGAACTATAGGGTACAAGCAGCTATTACTGATTTCTAGCAATCTTTTGTCCAAAAAGGGCCCCATTCCAAACAGCAAGGCTTTCCCTGCTTGTTGTATGTATCCTCTCCAACGCACCTCACTGAGAGAGCTGAGCACTGCATATATCCAAACTGAAGATGCCCAAAATATGCCTTTTAATTTGTTACCTAAAGCATAATTATTAAAAAGCAGGTTTAATCTATGCAGACACACTGCATAACAGTTCATCATTAATCAGTAATTTATTATTGTAGTTATATCTAGCTGTATCTGAACAATGGAGCTTTTATTACCAACTGCAAAACACTGGCAGCCACAAATTTCCTGGCTCTTGCATATAGCAATTATTTACCAGTAATAAGCCTTTCTGTCGTTTTTTTGTGAAGAGGTAATGCTAAACATGTGCAGCATTTCCATGGTAGATTATATCTACCCTATCTAAAACCAAAGCTGGCAAAAGTTAACTGACTATTTGTGCTACATCAAAATACAGTTTATTCCCACACATCTAAAAACCTAGAAAATTAGCATGTTGAAAGGCTAATGAAAAAAACTGAAAGGAATATTTGTCATATAGTCACTGTACATGACATCTTCTAATTCCTCAATTTTTCAAGTCATCTTCAATTTCCTCCAACAGAGAGACAAAATGCACTACACTCTTGAGAAAAATCTACCAAAATTACTCTTACCTATGTGGTTCTTGACTGCTGTATTTGCAGTTTACAGGAGGTAGGAGATTAGGTTCCAGGTAAATTTTTTCAAGTATTTTGCCGCTAGTAGATGATTTAAAACTGATTTTTTTTTTCAGTAAATACTGCTATGAAAACAATCTTCAGCTTAGCCGTTACTCTCTGTAGACAGTAGTAGAGGATAGATTATAAACAGAGATTAGTGCAGATTTGCAGCTACTATCTAAATCCATCAGTCATGGGTTTCTCTGGTGCATTGCCAATAACCTTTGGGCTGCTGTGCAGGAGCAGGTTCAAATGTACTTTAGAAAGATTCATATAGGCTAATCTCTGAGGCTTTCTGTATAAAAGAGTTTCCTGTTTAGATCTGGTCTAGCAGAAACACGTTTTATACCTAATTTAAAATGGACAAGTATAAAATAGTATAGAAGAATTCTATGCATTTTACAGTTGTAGTCATTATTGCTTAAATGCTTACAGGTATATACGAATTAAAAGAAAAAGAAAAAAGATCAGCTGCTCTGAGCCCCATCCAGCTTGGCCCCAATACAGGCAGGAGTGCTGGGTACAGGCCCTGCTTATCTGAGCTTTACTGCCCTCCTCATCCAGCCGCTCAAAGTCGAGCTTAGCCTCCCTCCTGTGGTTGTCTGTCCTCAAACCAGACTTGCAGAAAGATAAAGTCTACTCACTTCTCATGTTTATGGTGATTACAGGAATGTTTTGCATAGCAGTTCACACAGGTTTCGCAGTACGTACTCTTTCTGTACTTTGATCAAGAATGATATTCAAATTTTTTATCACTGGGCTTTGAAGTAGTAATCAAGAAAAGTAGTTTGAATAAAGCCATGAGTTAATTAATATAAGAGAGCATTCAGGAAATCAAAATTTCCCTGAGACCAAAGAATAAACATGTGTCAATTTAGAATCAGTATGCCATGAACTTGAAAACTTTACAAGGACTGTGTGAAAAGTCTAGAAATTATTGGCCATTTCTTAGCTAGTTTTTAACAGACAGACTGTAAAGGTGAGAGGAGAGAGTACAGAAAAAAAGGAACTAAGTTAAGGATGTTTATTGTAATATCAGGTAGGAAGCCATATAATACATTGTGCTGTGCAAAGGCAGTTCATACAGAGAGTTCTCAAAAAGAACTCACCACCAGCTTTTTTGACACCCTTAATTTGGCATAGCTGAACTTCATCTCAGGACTTACACTTTTTACTGCAAGGTCTGCTTCATTTTCATCGTGAAAATGTTTCTGACAAATCCACATAACCAAAGGACACAACTCTTGGTTGAGTGCTGTCTTCAACTCTTGGAAGATCACAGAAAAGGCCGTGGTTCTGGGCTTTTTCTGGAATTTCACACTGGCCCCATCATTTCCATGCTGAAGGGTATTCAGGGTCAGTCTTAGCTTCTCTCTGAAAGCAGTTGCATTTGTATCAGTGTGCTAAGCCAAATAAGTCCTATATTGTAGCCATTCCTTTTAAAAGTTTAATTATAATTCTTAATTTAAAACCCAACTGCTTAAACTTTGTGATCAAGCTCTGCAGCTTTAACAATTCAAACCTAACACTGCAGACTGGAGCAGTGAATGAGACTTGTGCCCAGAAAGTGGGTTAGTGTGTCGTGTTTGCTGGAGGCTCAGGAGCTGCTCTGCTAGACACCAGCTGCTGCACAGGCAGGCAGCAAGAAACAGCCTGTCTTGGGAATAGAAATCACCCAAGTTGTTCTGTAAAAGTTTCTAGTGCGCACACTGAACCTGAAATACAATTAGGAAAAGAGTGGCTTATCTATATGCCTCTTTGGAAAAGCCTTCCCTTATAATCATGAGGTAAAACATGGGTTTATATGAGCAAATCTTTATGAGATGTGCTTTTAGAAATGCAACAGCAGTCCAATATTGTCTCTCCAGAAATAAGCATGAATCACTGAAGGGAGTAACTCTAAGTGTGTTGCAATCCAATCCCATTGTTTAATTCTGTGATTCTATAAGATGTTATATTACAGTTCCTATATATATATGTTTTAGACAAAATTGTTACTAGATACAGTTAACAGTGCCCATCAAACTGCAAAACAACATAAGAAAATTATTGATAGAGGTGCTGTTTGTCCTTTCTGTGGAAAGAGCCACCACAAAGGTGTATTAATAGTTTGCAATTTGTCTGAAAATAAACTTGTGTGGAGACAAATAAACTCTGAAAATAAAAAAGTGAGGAGAAGCTTCTTCATTCCTGTGGTGTTCAAACCCCATTGGGTTATGCAAAATGTGTTTTATTCTTTAACTTTTATATATATATGAAATATCTATCTAGCAAAAACCCAGTTTTTCAATCATTAACTTTTTGAAGAAGGTTCCAGTGTGGTGAGGGCTGGCTGGGAGCCAGGGGGCTGGCAGCCAGCTGGGCAGGGGTCACTGCCCAGCTCAGCAGGGCAGGTCCACGGGTGACAGTCGGGTTCAGCCACATCACAGAGCAGGTTCCTGGGGGTGAGGCAGCTCCACTGTCACGCCGGGTCAGGATTCCTGGCCAGGCTCAGGGGTGGCAGTGGCTCCAGCACAAGCTCCTGCTTTGCTCAGGGCAGAATTGACGGGCTGAGCTTAAATGGGCACTTGAGGCCCTGGGGCAAGGCTGGGGTGAGGCCTGGGCTGCTCAGGGCTGTTAGTGCCTATTAGGTTATTAATGTATTAGTGCTGTGACACTTTCAATGGGTAACTGCCCACTAATCTGCAAAGCACAGGTTATTTGATCCTCTGACTCAATATTATCTAAGCAGAGTTAAAAATAACCTGCCAGCTAATTCAGCTTCTGTTTATTGGTGTTGGTATAGAGATCACAGAGTGTCTGACCTGAGTAATGAAATCCTCTGAGATGGCCATATCCACGGAGGTTCTGATAAATGTGTTTTGAGTTGAGCACACAACAAATTGTCTTTAAGATGCCATCTTTAATACTTTTGGTTCTGATTATTCTCTTTAACAAATAGATGTCCTTCACACTGAGAAAACACAGGCCTTAGAGAACTGATGCTGTTCGTAGCAGGCAGCTGAAGATTTTATTTGATCAGAAAAATAGCTGATAAAAGAAATACCTGATTAGTCAGCACCTGATGTAGCAGCAAACATTTTGAGCTTTAATACCAGAAAGACTTTTTTCATATGTAGTTTTATACCTGAGTTATAGCTTGGCAAAGCTGCTCACGAAGCCTCCAGAACCCTCTCTGGAAAATCTCAGTGCAAGTAAGAAAATTTTGGGTAAGGATGGTGTAGACATAGAAGACCATGCTTCAGATCAGAGGAAGGGATTCAACAACTGTGCACGTTACCCTTCAATGCTATATTGCAATCATTCATGCTGTCTTTATGTCCTTATCTTCTTTTTCTGCCATTGCTGGGTTTTTTCACAGATTTGAGAAAATCTGTTCACCCAGTTGGCAGGAGGAGGAAGTGGGTTTGTTACAGTTCCTCTGCCAGGAAGGGCAATTCTAAAAACAATAAAGGTTATAGAAGGGGTATCAACCATTATTATTAGATTTTATCTGCGGGTCTAGAATTCAAGCATAGGTAAAATAATATTTTAGCTTTAGCAACCTCGTCTTGCTTTTATATTAATTTTTCTGACAGTCTTCTTCACAGTCATTTTCCCGTTCATTATTTTCTGTACTATGCACAGATGGCGCTTTTTTAAAATTTCTTTTTAATGTTAGATCAATGGCTGGTAAACAAAAAAATGCAAAACTGATGGATTCTCTGCGGTTTGCATTGTTTTGTTTCTCTCTGAATGTCTGTTTTGTTAAACACACCGTTTGTGTTTTTCAGGTATTGCTATAACATCGCTTGGTCACAAGAGGGAACTCGCATATCAGTCTCTGGGATTTATTTTTATATTAGAACATGGAGGAATCTGCAGACTAATAAAGAGATACTAGGACATGCGTGTGTGTCAGGGTTGTAAATGTGTGTATATACATCTGTATTTATTTATATATTTGTGCCTTTTAGTTACCAAAGTAGGCAAACCTCACTCATAGAAATAAGGAACAATAACCCTGGCATGCATGGCAGTAGAAAAGAGCCTCAGAATGGCCCACAAATAGCTTTTTTATGCTCATATTTGCACTTTTAGATACATTCTCACAGATTGTGACTTATCTCTGTTCTCACTCTGCAGTTCTGTAAATTCTCAAAATCTCAATGCTAATGGTATCAGGATGGAGCAGAACATGCTGCTTCCATCAGAGCCTGACCAGCAGGGATTATTCTCACCAAAACGTTTGAGCAGCCCTTTATTTGAACTATCTGCACTTCACCTCTTCAGAGAGTCATTTGCTAGCCAAAACCTGACAGTGCTTGGGATCTGCTCCAGAATTTATGGTGTTTAAGTTACATGAATATAATTTGATTGTTAAATGCATTTGCAAAAGGAGAAGACATAAATACTAATTAATTTCCAATTTCTGCTACATGCCAGTGGCAACATCATGGATTGTTATCCAATCTGCCCAAGGCTCATATTTCTAAAATAAAGTAAGTTATAAATCCAGAGCTTTCTAACCTGACAGCTAATGTTGTCCTCAGAACTTGATATCCACATCTTCCTACACTGATGTTCCCAATCAAGCAATTGCCCAGTAATCCTGCTATTGTACTTGCAGCTTCCTCAAAAAAACCATGTAAAATCTCCCTAATAACCTTAGCACAGTATGGGAACTTTTTTTTGAAACTTGCTGATATTTCTGTCCAGCTCCTGAAGAAGACAGCCCGTACTCAGCTTGAGATTGAGGATCTGGGTTTGCTGATATTTGAGCTGCAGATGCTCAGGGTTATTGATTTCCTAGGAATAGGAGTCAGCTTCCTCTGGAACATGGACTGCCTTGTCTCACCCCTAGGGTATGTCTGGTCCCTCACACGTATTTGTTAACTGCTAACACACATAATTTGTTGACTGCTCTCCAGTTGTAGTGACCCTTTGGCTTGTCTTGTGGCAGTGAAGTGCTGCAGTCCCTCTGGAGCAGGGGATACATCATCAGGTGACATTTGCAGCACTCAGTCCTGCTTGGTTTGTCTTTTGGATGCATCACGTCCTTTTTGCACATTTTCTGTTTTGTCCTCTGACTTCGTGAGTTCCTTAGCTCCCTGCAAGTGTTATTTCTGTCCAAGTGCTAGCCTTCAGCTACAGCCCTGTGAAGAACATCCCCACCGTGGCTGAAGGCACTGCTGCAGGTGCAGGGGATGTTGGGCTGCGTGTCACTGACGTGCTGCAGTGGATTTGGGGCCCTTTGAGAAAAGAGCACCAAAAGGTGACTCCTAGAACTACTACATATTTTGGGGTCTGGGAGGAGGTGTTTGGGTTCAAGAAGCCCAGAGTTGATTCTGTTAAACTGATTCTTGTTTATTCGATGAAAGCCACTAAGGATAGAAGTCAGTTTTCCTAACATGAACTTGCCTTCTGAACTATGAATCACTGTTGGTATCTGTCAGTTTTGATAGATGATGCAGCTCCTGGTTCTGAAACTTCTAAGAGAAGATGATGCATAACTAATCATTACATATAATCTCTACATCTGATTTATTAAACAGTCTAATTATTTATTTTACTGCACCACGCCTGCATACCATTATCCTGTTAGTTTGACTTTGTGGGATAACAAAGTTTGCACAATTTAATTTTCCAAATCTTGAAAGACTGGGATTAGTCCAGGAAAACTACAAATAATAAGGTTAGACCTCAAGCCAGGTGTAGCAAAGAACATGTCTCATGCTGTTAGAACTTACCACATACTTTAGCCTGAAAGGAGGGTGTAGCCAGGTGGGGGTCAGCCTCTTTCCAGGCAACCAGCTGATGAGAGGACATTGTCTTAGCTTGCTTCAGGGGAGGCTTGGTTTGGACATTAGGAAGAATTTCTGCCCAGAAAGTGTGATCAGACGTTGGAATGGGCTGCCCAGGGAGGCGGTGGAGTCACCATCCCTGGAGGTGTTAAAGGAAAGGCTGAACATGGCACTCAGTGCCATGGTCTGGTGACATGGTGGTGTTCAGTCACAGGTTGGACTCTGTGATTTCAGAGGTCTTTTCTAAAAGCAATTCTGGGATTCCGTGTGTGGTGCCACAACCTGGATATGGGCACAAACACACTGCTAGAAAAGGGAAGAAAGTCTCAAGGCTGTATCTTTTAACTGCTATATTTTTGTGTGCTGCTGATTCTGGAGTTGGTTTGTGTCTTGATGTACTTTTAGATGCCCTTTACTGATGTGTCTTTTTGTAATATATACAGCCAAATTACAAGCCTGGATGGTCCTCCTTGGAAAAGAGCGTGTGTTATTCTTGAGTCTGGACTCTAGCTAATCTAATCCTTGTGGATTAATCTGTAATAACTGGTTTTCCAGCTTGAACAGGAATTTTGGTAAGGGTGACTGTAAATTTGTAGTGTGAAGTGTAACAAAAGCACAGCCATAACTGAGCTTCATTTTGAAATGGAGCCAGAGGAGTGCCAGCTGTAGAATCACATGACAGCTTTGCTTGATTCCAAGAAACTTCGAGGAAAAATTGAATGGGAACAAAGAGCATGTATTCTTCACTATTAGTTCTCCTAAGGTTTTCTCAGAATACCTCATTAAAAAACAGGAGTTTTTACTTAGTTTTCAGTTGCTGAAAATGAACAACATTTATGAAAGTTTTCCAGTAAGAATATAGTTTTCCAGTAAGAACAGATAGGTGTTTCTTGTAAATAGTTTTGTTTTGAGACACAGACGTTTAGGATGAAAAGATTCATCATAGATCCATCCATTATGTTTACTGTGTCAGACAAGACTTGTAAGGAGTGATAATTCTGCCAGGTTTCCGTTCATTACTAATAAATCTGAATAGATAAAACTTGCTGCCACAAGTACTTACCTGAGTATTGATTGTAAAGATACCTTCAGTGAATGTACTTGGAGTTGGCCTTTGTGAACAGAAAAGCTGACAACTTGTCCAAGTATAATTTAATGATATGCCTAATCTAATTTCAGGGCACCCAGTGAGGGTGCAGTCTCATTCTTCTTTGCCCTCTCCCTCCTGTATGAAGAGTCAGATGGAAAATGAATGATGATTTTTAGGTGGGAAAGTTTTCCATCCCATACAACCATGTTTCTTGCATACAAAAATGTTTAGGTAAAGCCACCTTGTTCCAAAGTCCCAGGCATTTTGTAGTGACCCCATCACCTCTTGGGGTCAGTAGTAGCAAAGGTGTCACTTGATGGTCAGTATCTTCTAATCACTTCTTCCCTTAAGAATTTTTTCTGCTTTGATATTATAGTCAGCCTACTTGCCAATAAATTCAGATGCTTTGTTTATAGCAGGAATTCTGTCTATATTTTGACTGAGTACATTCTAAATTACTTCATAAGGTATTTGTATTCAAGACCATGACCATTCCTAGGACGTGTCATTTGATAAACATCTTTAGTATCAAACCAGTGCCAGACTTGGCTTCTGTATGCCTCCCCTGGCTACTGCCTGATGCATTTCTCCTCCATACTCCCAGACAGAACTTTTCCTTGTGAGCTTTGTAATTGTCCTTCTGCCTTATGTAAAATAAGTATAAGATGAGGCAATATAACATTCTCTGTTCATTTCTGTAGCTGGTATTGCCTTACTGTCAGCAGTTGTGGAGTTGGCAGCAGCACATTCCTGCGCCTCTTTCTTCTGCTTCATCCACACTGCTCCACTCCCCTTGTGGTTTCCCTTCGTGCAAGGGGAATTCTCAGAGCCTTGGAGTCTCTAGATCCCTATAATCAGTTCGTTCTAGTGCCCAAGGTTTTTCTACCTACTGGACCTTTGTAGGAGGTAATCAGGAAGGAACCAAGTTTTCAGCAGTCATTGGGATGTTCTGGCCTTCCAGTCTGTGCCAGGGTTTGGCACAGGTAAGCTGGGGCAGAGTGGCGAGAACAGCAATATTCCAAAAGCAGCATGGACTGGCAGCTCCCAATTAACCCAAGAAGTCTGTTTGATTCATCCCAGGAGGTGTTCAGGGCCAGGTTGGACAGGGACCTGAGCAGCTTGGACTTATGGAAGGTGTCCCTGCCCATGGCAGGGATTTGGAACAAGATGAGCTCTAGGTCCCTACCAACCCAAACAGTTCCATGGTGCTCTGATTCTTGCCACTTCTTATTTTTTTTCTCGTCTTTGTGCTCTGTGTTAATGAGAGCATTATATTGAAATATGTAGAATATGTGCTGTGCTCAGACCTCTTCTTAATTCCACAGAGGACAGTAAAAAGATTATTGGAATGGTGAAAGCTGAATTAAATTATCCTTCACTTACACATCTTGCCCTCAGTATTTCAGTGTGAGGAGCAGGGAGACTGTGCTTTAAAACTCATAAATTTATCTTTCCTGTTCCTCAAAACTGTTGTACAACTTTTGCTGCCTCAGTCAGCCATCAGTGAAGGGTTTACTGGGCTCTAAATACCTGTTCTCTTAAACCTTTGTGAGATGTGCTAAAACAAATCGTCTATAGGGTACTTGCCTCTGAGTTGGTGACAAAAATTAAATGCATGTTTGCACTTTACCTTCTCTTTAAATGCCACAGCCTCTATTTCTAAGTGCACTATGTTGCTGAAAATCCCTTGTGGTCAGTAGGGCTCTTCAGTCTTCATGCTTTCCTTTCTATTCCATTTTATTTAATTGCATGTCAGGCACCTGGAAGTATGGCAAAATGAGAGTGAGAAACTTTGTGCTACTGTGGAACAATCTTCTATCTCAATGACTGATTTATATCCTGCCTGAAGTCAATGTCAGGCAGAATATGTCTCTTCTCTCCCACAGGCTGCTTGCAAAGTCAGAACTAGGCTGATCACTATCTTCATCTTTTAAGTCATGATTTCCCTCTTCTTTTGTTCTTTTACAATTCCAGTTTGTGGGGAGTCAGGGGGAACTCCCCTCACTCCTGGGCTTTTTGTTGACTTATTGGGAAAAACTTATTTAGTCTGAAATTTATCAAATTAAAAATTAGCAATATAAACACAATGAAAAAATCAAGGGCATCTGTTTTCTTGTGAACTCTCCTGATGATGCTGTTTCTAATGAGTAAAAAGAAATACCACTGGTATTATACACAGAAAATGATCTTTAAGGTATTTTCATACTTACTGATCTTTTTTCTAGATTATAACCTGCTATAAGCTTAGGATTGTATCATGGGTTACTTCACTACTAGATTTAAGATAGCAGAAACAGTTTAGACACATTGCTCATTCATAATAAGCATCTTTCATTTTTTGTATGTGATTCACAAAAAAAAAAAAAAAAAAAAGAAATTGCAGTCATGACATTTTGTTACAGGAGCTTTTTGCCTTCTCTTTCCAGCTCTTTCACTCCTCTGTTTCCTGAACTATAATTCACCCTGTATCCCAATAGGAAGAAGACAGCGTTTATCTTGTGTCTCATAACAGTGGTGTAAAAATTCAGGATTATTTACAGAAGTTCATGGAAAATAACAAAAGATTTATTCCTTGAACATGTGCAACTTGTGCTATGAAATGTGTCTGTGAAGATTCTACAATTTATAAATCATCATGGTTGCTTCTATGACAGATGTACTTAGAGGTCCTGAAAAATCTTTACTTCTCACTTTTGGAGATTTTTCAATTGATTGAATCAAAAGTGGGAGACCAATAGAGAAGATGAGAAGGGAGCTGTAAGCACCTATGGACAGGTAGAGTTTATCTGGGACTGGGATCTGTTGTTCCTTTGGCTTTAGTCTCCCCAGTACCACCACCTGATATCATTACTAGGATATAACTTATGTGATATCTTTGAGTCTTGGTAATGTTAAACCCTGGTGTGTGTTGAGCTTACAAGCAAATGCTACCAGTCTTCAGAAAATTGTAAAATGCAGAGAAATGAGTTCTCCATCTTAACCAACTCATTTCATTATTTTTCTGTAAAGCTAGAAGAGTGAGGCTTGTCCACATGCCTCAGGAGGGTGTTGTGAGGATAACTCAGATAAGATCAGCTTTCTCTACAAGTATGCAAAGCTGCTTTTATATACCAAGGGTGATTTATGGCTGGAAAGCATTTGAACAGCAGCCTGTGCCTCTCCTTCCCATAGTATGGCATATGCCAGACTTGTTCTTACACGGTTATTAAGGGAAGAACAACAACATACCAGATGCACTGGGGCGGTTCTAGTGCCTCCATAAATATCTGCAAAATCAGTTTTCATTTGCTTGTCATTGGAGACAGATTCTTATTAGACCATTGGCACTGCTTAGGGCTTGGGCTTGTCCGGCAGCAGTCATGGAGTTAGGTAAAATCAGGGATAACAGACTGGAGCACAGGAGCTTTGGCTCTGCTGCTGTACCTCTGCCCTGGTAGGTGTCCTAGCTGAGACTCCAGCACATAAAGCTGTTCTAGCCAGGTTTCTGAAAACAGCACTACAGGTTTTGCAATATACATGGTGTATGTGGATGCCTGACCTAAGGAAATTCTACTGTGGAATTACAGATTTTGTGAATGGGTTTCTGGCTGACTATTGACATCAACAAAACCCTTCAAAGAAAGATTTGTGTGCTGGCTGCTGTAGCAGAATTGGGAGAATTCCTCTTTACTGAAGAGCAAAGTAACTTCTCAAATGCTTTTGGGTCACTCATAGCATACAATTTTGCATTACTTCATGCTAATGAGGAAAATACTACAGTTGTGGTGGTATGTGATATGGAATTGGTCTGCATATGTCAAAAACACTGAACTCTCCTGATCAGACATTCCTGAAAAAAGAGGTGCTTGTACACAGATAATGGTGTTACTTTCCAGTTTGCAGAAAGTAGCCACTCCCACCCTGCATCCTCAGTAACCAAATATTTCTCTCTGAAATCATGAAGCAAATTGTCCACCTTGTCTCCGAGTTTCTAGTATCTGATGTGAGGTGTAGAAACAAGGCAAGTGTGGGACTGTGCATACTTGAAAACAAGTGCACACCCTACCACGGGCTCCTGGGCAGGTTTGAGTTGCTGAAAGAAGGGCTCTTTCCCGAAGTCACTGTTGATTTTCAATCAATAATTGTCAATCTATTCCACAACATAATTGACTTGTGCAGGGAAGTTATCTTGCACACGGAATGTCTGACCTTCTTCACCTCCCCTGTCCCCCCTGCCCTAGGCCACATCCTCTCTATCAGAGCATGATATGACACATCCCGCTAGAGAGCTGCAACAAAGAGATAATTGAGATAACAGAGGAAGGTACTTGTTACGGTAATTAAGTAACTCAATGGATTAGTTGCCTTTTGTTTTCATCTGTCAGTTTCCAATCCTGTTGAGAGCCAAACAGGAGAGAGAGGAGAGGCCCGTGGGCATCCTCTGGGTCCCAAATCCCTCAGGAGTCAGCCCAGGAACAGCTGAAGGGACATCCAGCAGGAGACATCCAGCCCAGCCCACAGCCTGCCCTGGGGCTTGCAAAATCTTGCAGAGTGTAAGAGTCACGGGAAGAAGATCTGAATATGCCTCTGGGGAGGCAGAGGGTGAAAATATTTGAGGCTGAAGGCCTGCCCCATTCCTGGGCTCCCAGGAGCTTGGGGAGGTGTCACCAGTGCAAGCCCTGCAGCAGCTCTCGGGGTTCAGTGACAATCGGCAGTGGAGCTCTTACTTCAGGCTACACAATCCTGCACTCAAAGGTTTAAGCACACAGTGATCATTTCTCTCACGCAGGTGCAAACTGAGGCATCAGATAATAGATATTTTGCAGATGTATTGTCTGCAGTTTATAAGTTGTGGGTTTTTTTCAAATTCTGTGCAAGAGTTTCCTATTGTCTCTTGACTGGAAGTTGACTGATTATATTCCACTCTTGCCAGCTTATGCTGGACAAAGCTGAATTTATTATGTATCTTTTGCTTGTGCCATGATTTCATCATTCCTATATTTCGTAAATTTGATGAAGTAATTTTGGGAACAAAAAGCATTAGACAAGAATTTTATTTTTCCTTGCTGTCTGCAGTCCTATCACTTGGGAAGTCTTGCTCATCTATAAAATTGAATCAACTTCTTTCAGATTTTCCTCATGCTACATAATATGTCTAGACACAGTGCTCATGAGCTGCACACACAAAGCAAAACATCACAGGGAGGCTGGAATACCTTGAATTTGTACCTGGAAAATATTACAAGACTGAATATCAGTTTGGTAGAGATGATACTGAGAATTTTGAGATCTAGCATCATAGATAAAATATGGATGTTAATGAACCTTTTTCCTCTGCTTAGGGCCAGGAGCATCCATAAGCATTGTGCTGATTCACCAGAGATGTGGATGATTTTTCTTTGCACTAGAATTCCAAAAGCCAAATGGTTTTTTAGGGGAGAGCTGTCTGAGCTGAGTGGTGTAGAAAATGTAGGAAGATATGAAAAAGATGAAATAGTTGCTTTATTTCTTGGTTTCATCTTTGTGGGTGTTAACAGATAATAGTGTTTTCTATTTTAGTATTTGTTATTTCTTTTTCATATTTTAAACAGGCAACAGAAACACATGAGAACATGCTTCTGATATGTCACGTAAGTTTAACTCTTTTTATATAGTTATATCAGATGCATTTTCTATAACCTAGTTCTGTCTTTTCCCCAAGCCCATCCAACTGGGAAGCTTAAGAACAACAGAGTAGATCAGCATTTCCATCATGATTTTGATGCCAGAAGCATGTCCATCCCATCAGTGAGATAAAGAAAGGAAATTCTCTGCTTTGTGTCTCTTTCTGGAGGTTCTGAAAAATCCACCGCCCTCCATTGGAGGTGGTGAAGATATGAGTCCTTGGAGACATTTAAGATATTTGATCTCAAAACCCCTATTACAATGCTTTTGTTCCTCTCTGAGCCACAACAGAGATGAAATCTGGGATTTGGGATTTTCCCTACTGTGAAGAAACCTAAGCAAGATGTTGGTAAGGCTGAGATAGGTGGCTGAGATAAGCACCTTCTCTTACACATTGGTTGGTTTCTTCTTCCAGCAAAGCTCTGTTTTTGACTCTTCTGTTGAGCTGGTTAGAGGAGTGATAGAGAAGCATTTCTGAGCTCATGGCACTATAGAAAAAAAGCCAGCATTAAATACTGAGAAAGAAACAGTTGTCCATGACACATTCCAAATGCACAACCCCGTTAAGAGCTTGTTATTAACGCTGGGTTTGGTCTGGCTTTTGTAAGTTAAGATGTTCACGAGTTGTCTGCTACTGAATATTTAGAAGAACAAAAGTGGTTATAGGCAGGAAAACCTGCAGCCTTGCAAGGAAGGAGCTAAGTGACAGGTTTGTGGTGTGTAGGTATTGTCAAAAATAACTGATGCAAAAAGAAAACACAGATATTTTTGTTTCCATCTCAAGTCCAGAAATATTTCTTGTGCTATACAGTGGGCAGAGTGTGAATTTTGCTGGACCATCTCATATTGATGAAATGGTTGGACTGGAGCTTTGCAGAAGCATTTTGACACCTACTGGAATGATAACAGGATGTTCAAACCTTTCACCAAGTACATAACATAAAATGAAGACTCAAATACATTTTGTGCTCAGGTAAATTATAATTTTATTGGTTTAATAATGGTTATTTCTAGCTTTTATATTCCAGGTGGACAATAAATACAATAAATAACTCTTCTGTTCCCCATTCTTTTCAAAGACTTTGGATTTTTAAAAATACTTTTTAAAAAAGTTAAGCATTTAATTTATGAATTTCTTGATAGGTTGTCTGGATTTTTTTCAGAAATTCCGTCACATTTCCCTTGGTCTCATACTGGCATTGATCACCATGTGCCAGTCTCTGTGAAAGAAAGAACAAAGATTGGGTTAACAAAGATTTTATAATGAAACAAAAAATTTAGATGAACCAGTGAAAATATACATTTTTTGGAGCTACATAAAGATTTTTGAATAATTTCCTGAATAACTTCTCCTTTAGCAGTGAGTGTAAGAGTGTCTTTTCGTGGTGACTAAGGTGGTGGCAGGTGGATTGTCATATAATTCTATATATTCAATTCATATATTCAGTTATAGCTGAAGTCATTTAAACTAGGCTATTTCAACCCAGAAAACAATGCAGATGCCATGAGGAGCTGGGTGAGATTGGGACAAGGTGTCCCAAGGCCACCCGAACTATTCCTCCTTGCAAGTTTGAAGGCAGCTTAAAGGAGCTGGAGGCACTGCATTGTCGGCATCCTCTGTGTCTCACTGAAGGATGCTCTGCCCACCCATGCAACTCCAGCACATCCATTCCCCAGTGCCAAGTCATTATTATTTAATGCCAAAACACATTTTGAGAAAGGAGAATAGAAAAGCAATTAAATTCCCCTCTCCCAGAGATCTATGTTCAAAGGGTTTGAAGAGGAAGGGCACAGTGGGGCAGAGCCCATCCCTCTTCTTCCCCTGCCAACTTAAAAAGCTTTTCATTGCCTTACACATGTTGCAGTTTTATCTGGCTCCTGCACAATATGAGTAATTAAAACACGTCTGAAATTAATGAAACACCTATCTACAAATGTTTAAATTATTTTAAAAATCCCTTCTTTTGTAAAAGATAAGAAAATATCTGTAGAAAAGTAAGAAAGTCTTACTTTACAGAGGTTTCTATCCAGTTGAGCCTGGAAGGTCTTGTAAAGCCTTCTAATTACTAGATTGGAAGATTCCTTGTTTCCCATCAGATGTTTGGTTCCATCCACAAAGCATGCCAGTTCGTGGCCTTGCTGTTCAACAAAGAAGGCATTAGGAAAACCTAGAATGCATTTTGTGTTTATCCCCAGAAAGAAGAAATTTGTATTCCTAAATGTGGCAGTATGTCACAGTCAAATTCAACGTATTTTGCAATAAATTGAAAACTGGTAGAAGACCTTTGGGGAGTCTGTAAAACACTGAATTCTCATGTATGCCATAAGAAACGACTGTCCCATCTCTCAGAAAACCTCAAACGGTAAAAGTTACCTCTTTGAGGCATAATTTCAGCTAATGTTGGGGCTTTATGACATCTGAGGAGGCTCAAAACAATGAAATAATGCTGCATACACCTAGAGCTAAGTCTGAGGCCTGACATCTCTAGCCCAGTTCACTTAGTATTTAGGCACCCAGCCATAAAATAAAGCCTTGCAGAGATTTTCAAAGCAAGAGTCTGTATCTCTTGATATACAAGTCAAGCCTACAGAGAACTTTTGTCTAAATCTGGGCTTGATTCTGATTGCTCTGTGGTGGGAAGGCTTCTGTTTCTCTCCCCACCACTATTCATCAAGCTCAGTTTTGCTGCTATTGGTGTAATGAAATCTTCCTTACAACTGAAAGCAATGCATTTTTGCATATGGAGCAAAATGAACAAACCTAAACTCAGTTAATACCAAACTTCTTTAACATCTACAAGAGCTTAAAAAGAAGTATACTTACCTCAGGGATGGGGAGACACGAACATGACTGCAAACAAAAAGAGTGAATGTTAATATCCTGCAGTCAATGTACAAATACAGATATTTTTAATTACATTATATTCTCAAAAGCCATGTACTCACACTGGTAGCTGTCTGCCTACATGGGCAACTCACAGAACTATCGCCCTGGAAGAAGAGCAAGTGAGAAGTCAGTATTTGCTATCATCTCCTGCAAAAGCATGCATTTTTTCAGAATTAAGGTGCTGAACAGCCACTTACAAGCAGGCGCTGTGTATAGCGGATAATTTCCCGGACACCACAGTACTCTGCTTGCACAGAGAGCAGCAGACAAGAGAAGAGTATGTATGACAGCATGCTGGCATTCATGTCAACTCAGTCTGATGGGTGACAGAAGAACAGGAGGACACTCCTTTTAATTGAGTCTTCACAAAATTCCCATTCTAATATGGAAAAACCCAGTTATAAAACTGATACCAGGTGCCCACTATTTTTTCCCATGGCTTGGACATTTTAAAAAAATCAAACGTGGAATTGAGTCACCTACTTCAGTGACTTTAGTACTGTGGAAATTCACAAATGCTCCTCAGAAGTGATTGATTTGAACATTAAGATATCACACCCCAGCAGGAAACAATGGTTAAAAATCTACGAAAGCTTTTTTTTTTTTCCAGATGTGGGGTTTGCCTCCTGTATTTATGTAAATTACAGTTACGTGAAAGCAAAGAGACAATAATGTTTCAGCATTGCCAAAGTTCCTGAGAAAGCAAACTGATGTGCTGCAGAGTGGCTTCCCCCCAGATTCAGAGCAGGACCTTGCTCAAAGAAAGCTGGTGACACTGCAGGGGTCTGTGGAGCAGACAGATGGATGAAGTTGTGGAGCAGTGCCTGGACAAGCTGTCACACTGAATTACAGCTGCTGCATCCAGAGAGCAATCCCATGGTCCTTGACCATGGCCTCACCTCTGCTGAGTGTTCATGCGCCAGGGTGGGCTGAGCGTGGGGCCCTCAGAGTGCAGACAGGCTTGCATCCCACCCACTGCCTTTTAACTGAAAGGACTGGGTGCAAAAGCAGTCTCAGCGAACTCAAATGGTATTAACTTGGAGATTCCCCCAGGTGGCCTCTCCAAATACAGCTGAGTGTTGGGGAGAGCCCTCCCAGGCCACAGTAGTTTCCTTTTTGCACACCTTGGCAGAGCAAGTGGTAGCCCTTCAGATTTCTTTTAAATCCCCAGGCTTGGCTTCTAAGCATCCCTTCTGTGGGCCCATAAGTCCCATTATGCCTTAAAGATCTCCTCCAAAAGCTTGAAATTTCTTTAGGTCTGGCTAAAGTGTGATCCCTCTGGGAACTGTCCTGGAAGGAGAAAACATTGAGCTGCTATGAGCTGTTTTTTCTGTGGCATTTGCCGGCCAGCAATGGGTTCACCTGGCTGAGTGTGGCTCCACTGCCAGCAAGGGGGAGAGGAGGACCTGCCTGCTCCCCCTGCCTCTGCCTCCCTGCCTGCACATCTGCATCTCCTCTGAGCTGGACTGGATGCTTCCTGCCTTTCCCTGAAATTTGTTCTTAGGTGATTCTGTGTGGAAGGTGCACAGAGCCCATTAGGCAGGTCCAGCCTGCACACAGACCCCAGGAAACACCTGGCAAAAGCCAGAGACCCTCCCTTGGCAAGATAAAGCTGACAGCAGGCTGTGTAGTGATCTACAGGTGCACAAACACACCCTGGGGATGGTTGGCATCCATGAGCTGGGCAGTGGCGTCTTTCAGGGCACTGGGCAGTCAGAGAAGGAATGAAATAATTGATTTCTGACTAAGAGCCTGTGATTCTTTAAAAAGCAATAAAGAGAATTCTGTTACAGGTACATCACCTTCAAGGAAACTGCTCTTTGCCCAAGCAAAGCAGTGGATGCTGATCTCTGTTTGTTCAGTCAGTAAAGTTCCAATTAGTTTAAAGCACAAATCCCTGAAGGAAATAAACTGTGTGTAACATTTGTGAGACACTTGGCTTCTCAGATGGTTGAAAAAATGATTTTACATTATTTAAGGGAAAGTGTTCAAAAGTGTCTTTGATTTAGCCAAGGTTGTGCAAAGAAAATGGTAACAAGTCATGGAAGAGGGGCAAGGGGCTCTTTGTGACAACCAGGAAATTCTACTGTGTCTGTTTTTAAGGCAAATATGTTTATTAGAAATCCTGTTTTCCCAAGAAACTGCTATGCTGTCTTTGCAAGCATTTTACAAAATCTGATGTACTTAGCAGAGTCTCTAGGGCCTTGACACCTAGGGAATGACATCTCAGAGCAGCTGCCATGCTCTGTAAACTAAGGCAATGTTGGTATAAATCGTATGCAAGATACATAATTAGGACCTTTCCATACACAAGATGTAATTATGGACATTGAGCAGTGAGCTGATCAGATAACTTCTTCCCAGGCCTATAGCTCAAAAGGCAACATCTTTATTTTTGTTTTGAGTGCAAATCAGAATGGCAGAGCTCCCAGAGCTTCCAGAGCTGCTCCCACGCCCGTGGTTCCTCCTTGCCCAGGGTCACTCTCTGCCAGCAGTGCCAGCATTATCTCTACATCTTTGCATTTCTATTTGATTGCTTAGTGAGATCTGTCTCACACTGTTGTTGCTCCAGGCTAAATGAGTTGTCAGAGAAGCTGCATTCAATTTAGAATGAAAGAGAAATCACCAGAAGTCAAACTGTCAGTGAAAGATCTTTCCATGTGTTGGTTAGGGCCGAGGTGGATGAGGTGCAGGAGAGAGTGGCACCAGTTTCAGCTTCTCCTTAGAGAGTTTAGGTGCCTTTCTGGCATTTACAGGCTGATCCAATTCTGTGCTGATGCCATCCCAGCAAAAAGACTAACTTTTTAATAGAATCTTCAAACATTTACCCTTGGTATTTTAAAAATATTCATTATGATGACAAGCTGCAGCAACATATTTTCACAAATAAGCTGTCATTTGCCAGTTAATTTTCTGTCCTCATGTCTAGGTAGTTGATCATCCACTTTTCTTCCTTAATCTCTCTTTCAGCAACACAGACAAAAATGTGGGGAGGAAATAACAGTTTTTCATCCATTGTTCAAAAAATTGAAATAAAGATCACCAACCTTAAAGGTACTGGGAACAGCAGCCCATGGAAACATCCCCTATATTGCCATGGGGACACCTGAGCAGGGAAACTTTCTGTGGTCAGCCTGGGGCAGAACCCCACAAAACCAGATGGAGTGTCCCCATATCCATCCACACAGTCAGTACTGAGAGAGCACTGACAAAGGAGTAGGGTCCATATTCCTAATTCTATTGACACAGAGGTTTTCTTTTTTGAGATTCAGAGACAAAATTGGGGGATGCAGTGGGCAGGGTGCAGTGGAGGAGCAGAGTAAGGAGGGGGTAGAGGGCTCCCTCACCACAGGTGCTGCCAGCACCAGGGCAACTCATCAACTTTCAAGTGATGAGGTATTAAGATTCCAACTCTGAACAGATTATTTAGAAAAGGTGAATATATAAAACTCTCCAGTGTATTTCTGTGGTCTCTTATAGGCAGTTTGTTTTGGCTCCTTTGGAGGCTCTAATGTCCTGCACATTTTTCATTTATGTGTAAATACTTTGGGATATATATTTTCTTATAATACCTTTACTTTGATGCTAGGTTGAATGACCAAAAAAATATGCACAAAACATTCCATTTCCAGATCGGTATTTTTACCTGGTTTGCATAAACTTCCAGAGTTTATGAGTTCTCATGAGAGAATTTTCATCCCAGTGTAATTTCTACGAATCCCTACACATTTTGGGTTTTCTAATGTAGAAAAAACCAATTCCCTGCAGAGGAAGAGCACCCAGATAACAAACCAGTTTGTATTACGTTTGCTGTGTGCACTGATCAAGATAGAAGAGAGGCAAAGACCACAAATGAAGAGATGCTATTCGTAGTTTCATTTTCCAATGATAAGATAACCTGGAGTATTTTTTCCCTTTCTCTTAGATAAAGATAACATATGCTAATGTAGAAATCAAAGAAAATAGGGGCATTCTAATCCCTTTGTGAAAGGGTAAACCATAGCATAGTAATAGCAAGATTACTTATAATAGAAAGGCATTAAATCCTGGTGAACATTTCAGATCAGGGTACAGTTTAGATTCAATCCAATCCAAGAGGGTAGTGCACCCCCTGAGGGCCACAGGCTGTGCTCTGTCCTAGCAGATGGACCACAGGATGTCCTCAGGACTCACATTAGCTTCTGTAGGTAATGGAGCCCTCATTACTTTCAGAAGAGTTTTAATTAATTTGAAACCATTTAAGCTTATTAACAAACACTAGTGGAACTCAGGAGCTGTGAGAGGGGAAAGCACATGAGAGAGACCTTCAGAGCTGGAAGTCCTTGTTTCATGCAATAGTACAGTCACCAGCGCTGGCCTGGGTTGAGCCAAGCTTTCTATGTTGCAATGGTATTTAGCAAGAGCCGAGACATCTAAAAGAAAAACGCCCTGAGAGCAGCAGGCCAGCCATGCTGTGTGTCGTGCATATTGAAAATGCTTCCCACAACCAACCATCTGTAAAAGCAGGCAGAAGGCAGCAGGAATTGACCAGAGAGGTCACCCGTTCTCTTGTATTCTAAGATTTTTCCTATTGTCTTCTTCCAGTGTCTTCTGTTGTGGCCTGACTGCTTTCTTACCAGGAAAGAGAAACATTGAGCGCTCTCACAGCAGAAGTCCACTCACCCTTCCTTGCTTGTCCCACTGTGTGATGACCCTTTGTGCTGGGTTTCCCACTCAGCACAGCATGCAGAGGGAGGCTGAACGTGCAGGACAGACAGACAGCACAAGGCATTCACTCCATGGCTGTGGTAGAGCTCTTCACCAGCCAGCCCCACATCGCAGCTCACTTTTAATGTTGGAAGCCTTGAAAATCCACCCGCAGGCTGCTTGATGGAAACACAGCAATAGTCATTTAACAGCAAAGCAGGGACAGATATTGGTTCCCACCTGGTTGCATAAGTAAGAACAAGCTGGCCCTTATCCATGAGAATTGGCAGGATTTCTATGCCGTGTGTTTCTATGCTGTGTGTGAAGCAGGCTACATTAGTGCTAAAATGTTTTGAAACAAGGGAGAATAGAGCAGTGCACAAAGATGAGCTAAGTCCTGGTGCTTTCACAGAGGTGAGGCCATGCAGATGCTGGTTTGATGCAGCAGGTGTTGGTGACAGGGCAGTCTCAACATGTTTTTTCCCACTGGCAAGGTTTTGGTTTCTCTAAATCTTTCTCCTTGTGACTCAAGGTTATCCATTGCTTTCCCTATCACTCAGAGAGGACCTTTGTATTCTCATCAGAGACTGGGTGTTGTACAGTCCAGTAGCCTTAGAATTTCACCCTTAATAAACAAGGATTTCTTGATGTATCCAGCACTTTATATCTTACAGTGAAACTGCACGTGGGAACTCTAAGACTCCTTAAAAATACTCTTCTGCTGCACAAGTGGCTCCTAACAAGTTAGTTGTTCCACTTGTGTCTGATTCTGGAGCTGCCACAGTATCTACAGTTTAGGAAAACTGCCTTGAAAATCAGTGTGACGACTTGAATTTCCCCTCACTTCCTGGCTTCATTTCTTTTGGAGCCTGTCTCTGGAAGGAGCCTGTATTTCTATGTACTGCTTATCTAAGCTGGGTGATCAGGGTGTTCACTACTGAAGGAGCATACTGAAGGCTTTAGAGAGAGGAAGCTGTTCTTGTGCAGTTTACATTCAGTTTAGCACTTGAACTTCTTCCCACTTGTCTCCTGGGATCTCATAATTTTTTTGGCTCTACATATTACTTTCTTCTTTCCAAGTGCAAGACGGTCATTGGCCTTCTTGGCTGACGTGAATGCCACACCTAGGAGAAGAATCTCTACTATAACAACCTCTATGACAAAACAAAGAACTTCAGATAAACCAAAGAGATATATCTTAATGCCTGCAAAAATGTCACCTACTCCTGTCTCAGAAAAAGAGAAACTGAGATGTGGACTGTGATCTTGCCTTCCCCTGTGGTGGGGAAACACCAGGCAGGGACTCCGAGGCATGAGAAAATCTCAGCCTGGCCTCGAGCCATCATAAAATCATTTAGGCTGGAGAAGACCTTTACAGGCAGTGTTTCAGTAGGTGCTAAAACTTCTGGGCAGCACCAGCCTCTTCCCACTCTATGCAGCACAGACATCACGAAGCTTCTCCCAGCCCCAAAGACCTTCATCTAGGTCAGGGCCGTTTTCTAGAAAAAACAGATTTTCACTAACACACTGGGAAATTGGTTCCTGTTTGATTGGGTTTTGTTCAATGAAGGAAATAAGCTGCTGTTACCATTTTTTCCTTTCATAGCATTAAATGTTTATAAAGTGTGAAAAACAGCCAGCATCCCATTAAGTAATATATGCTGTTGTAAGAGCTGGAATGCCACCAGAGAGATGAAAGTTGGGCAATTACAGACTTATTTGAGGGATGACAGGTCTGAATATGCTTTCATAATCCAGGCAACAAACACATAGAAGTACGTATCTTTTGGTCTCCTGTCTCATTTTCGGACACTTTCAGGATTTACTGCATTTATTTTAGAAGTGACAGTCTCTGTAAACACTTTGAGCAACCTCCCAAGCAGATGGCTTCTACTCCAGCACGTGTGTGGAACATGCCACTGATGGCAGATCAGTACAGACAGAGCACTGACGAAAGAGCGGGGTCCATATTCTGAATTTTATCGACACAGGGGTTTTCTTTTTTGTAATACAGGGACAAAATTGCCAACATTTGTAATCAGTGCCCCACTGATTACACACAGCCGTGTGTCTGCCTCCCAGGAACCCCTTTTTGAAACTCCCATCACCAGGACCCTGAAAAATTCTTTGGAGATCCTAATTTCTGTCCATGGATAATGATACTGATATTATTCCAAAAATTAATGCATTTGATGTATCATACAGAAGATTATTACAAGACACAGACTTGTCAAGTCTCTGTGTGTATAAATTTTAATTGCCATCCCTCATCTTTGGGACATGGGACAGGTCTCCTGTGGTGTCACACTACAGCAGCACTGGATCTCTTTCACTGAAACATAGCCACACACTCACCACTGCAAAAGCAAGACTAAACTGTCTATCAGTCCCCATGTGCAGGGATCATGGAGCCATAGAAAGATTTGGGTTGGAAAGGACCTGAAAGCTCATCTCCTTCCAGCCCACTTACCATGGGCAGGGACACCTTCTGCTAAACCAGGGCCCTGTCCCACCTGGCCTTGAGCACTTCCCAGGGCTGTGATCGGTCACAGAGAGGGCTGTCACAGAGTGCTGTGCTTCAAAAGCTGCTTGTCCCAACCCTAAGGTGTCCTTGGTCACCAGCAGTGGCCCAGAGGCAGCTGAATCTCCTTCACCTTGGCCTGTGCTGCTGTCACCCTTGAAAACCCTGTGCTCTAGCGTGGAGATGCTTTGCCTCGTTTGTGGTTTGTCTGTGAATGCTAATGGGGTGATGTCTTGATTAATCAGTGTGTTCAGGGCAGCCTTTGGCAGGGCAAGATCACCCCAAAATAATCTAGAGGCTGTCCAGTGTGGGGCTGCCCATGGGGAAGGGGATGTGTGCTGGTCAGGCAGCAGACTTGGGCTCGGGGTTGAATGGACAAGGCACAGAGGGGTTGCTTGGCAGCTCCAGTGAGCAGCACATGCTCTGCTGGGGATGAGGATGCCATCAAGTGGCCAAAGCTTTATATTCACTTCCCACTTGATCTTCATGATTTTATATTTATTTTATATATATTTATATCATATACATTTATATTATTTAGAGTAGCTTTCTGCCCTCTGCTCCTTTTCCACACCAAGTTGTCCATGGCTCTCCCTGGCAGCTCCTTCTGGCAGCTGTGTACTACACGAGTTTTGTCCAGGCAACTCTGGGGCTCCAATCTCAAAATTGGTTTAATTGGATGAATAATCTCATGAAATATCAGCATACAACTCCATCATGGGTCTCAGGACTTTACACCCAGAGAGCTCTGAGTGGATTGAACGTGAGCACCATGAGGGCAGGATCATGCACATACACAGCTTGTTGGGAACTCATCCATTTAATTCATTCATAGTCCATTTTACATTATGCAGGCAGATGAACCATTTATTTGCATTAAAAAATAGTCTGCCCAAGTATTATCCCTGGAGACATATGATATTATCCATCTAGAAAATATGTTTTACATACATACATTGAAATAGGCAATATGAAAAGGATGAATCCTTAAATGTTGCCAGCAACAAATATTTGTGTGAATTTTTTCCATATTGTTTATCAAAAGCAGTTCCATGTATCCTAAAGAAGGTCAAAGGCACTGTGAGCCTTCTCACAGTGAAGTCCTGAGATGAAGCAACACCAGGTGTTTCTTCCCCATTTTAAGGCCAGTTCTGTTTTTAATCTGGACACTGGTGATGAGGAGCCCAAAGAAGGTGACCCCATTTCCAAGTACTGCTACGGACCCAAAAGTTTTAAGCATTTTCTGCTGAGATCCTCAAGTTTTGTCCAATTCCCCCATTCATCCAGGGAAGGGGATGTAGGATGTTTCTCTTTCCTTCTCCTCATTTTATGGAGAGAAGCTGGACAGCTGCTCCACATTGTCTTTAGAAACCTTGTTTTGAAGGCATGTGCTGAAACTGCAATCACTGGGCTTTTCCTCCAGAGCTCTTTTCCAGGGGAAGAGCTGTTCCTCTCGAACATTTCCCAGATGAAGTGTTGTCCTGGATTATTCCCCCATACCATGTGTCCCTCTGCATGGGAGCCCCCTTGGCCTTTCCTGCCAGTGCCACCAAAGTCCTCTTGTCACAGCAGAGCTGATTCTTCTTGGGCTTTGGCATAAAAAGCTCCATGCTTAGAAAATAAATCATAGGGATATTTAACAGGATAAAGAGAAACAATCATGATGTAAAAGATCTTGGAATAATGGAGAGGCTGAGGTAGACCAAAGAGAGACTGGGCCTGCCCCAGTGGTCTCAGTGGAATTCCAGCAAAGAGCTGGAGGCCTGAAGTGTACTGTGTCCTAAAGAGGCTTCCTTTGGTGATGGTCTGGGTACAAAGTAATGTCTGCAGGTTTTGGCAGCTGGCAAGTCATGTCAGCGAGCTCAGAAGGTCTAATAAGATACCTCAAGCCAGTCCCTGGAGGGCTGCACCAGGCAAGCTGTGTAATTAACAGTCAGCCAGATATATGAAATCTAGACTGGTTTTATTGTTTTCTATACTAAAAAAGCAGGTTAGTCTCTGAATTTAACATTCTCCTGTTCCCCAATTTAATTTATACCTTGGATTACAAACTGAAGTTGTTGAAACCTTTACATCTTTCATGATAATGTGTTAAATTGTGCCAGACTGTGTTGTAGAACACAAGTGTTTGTATGGGAGGAGTCACCCACTTCTTTGAACCTGAAAGCAAGCTAGGATTTGGTGGAAATCCAGACCTTCCTACAGAAAAAGCACCTGTGTACTTTTGTATTGCGTTTCCTCCTTTCCTTGTTCACCAGAGAAGATGAGTGTTACAACACAGTGTTGTACAAAAGACGCTCCCTTGGTGATTTGAGGTGGGCTGGGTTTGGGTACATCCCTTGGGAAAGGGAAGTAAGTTGTCTTCCTGGTTCAATAGGAAAAATGTCATTGGTGAAGAAGCTCACCACCACCACCAGAATTATTGAGGTCTTCTTAGTCAACAGTGAAAGATTTGATAATAAAATAGTCTTTGGATTTGATTGAGCTGGTGCGATTTTCAGAGTCCTCCACAGACCACATGTCCACAGCAGTTGCTGAAGGTGCAGGATGGGAGTCTTCGGTCAGAGCAGCTGAGCCCTCACCAGCACCACACTGCTGATCTGGCTCAGGAAAGTAGGAGACCTTCTGGTCTTCTTGGCAACACTTTTGAAATAAGAAAGAAGGAGATTTATGAATTACTGCAGAAAACAGCAAAGATGGTGAAGAAAAATCTTGAGTATTTAGCTGCTAAAAAAAGTTTCTTTAATCAGATATTTTTAATGCTGCTCCTTTATGCAACTAAGTAATGAGGGAAAGAGTGAAACAGACTTGATAGTCAAGGCACTTTGAAAGAGCTGTACTTCATATCTTTGGGAGTGGAACAAATAAGAAAAGAATACTCTGTGGGGACTATAGTAAAAATGATATCTCAAAACTTATAAAATATTAGAGCATAATCTCCTTTCAAATGTTTATTTCTGATTTATATTAATTAAAATAATCACAACAATCAGTGACACTCCAGGAGATGTGGACTGAAACTAAAATACATTGGCACATTTGCAGTCTGCTCTGAATCCCAAACTGTGTTTGGTTACTGAGGTGTAGGCACCCATGTAAGTTATATGACTTTCAGGGGATCGAAACAATTGCAACTCTATTTGATTAAAAGAAATTAAATCAGTAATTTTAATAAAGCTAGAAGTTCTTTATGTGCTGACCTGGAAGTTAGGCACTGGTTGCATTTTGGCATCTTTTCATTGCTTTGAGTGAAAGTTCATAGCCAAGAAACATGGCTGCACTCGATGGGAATCCTCGCACTGTATTGACCATGAGGCCCCTACCAAAGACCTGTTGGGAATGGAGCAAGGTTAGAGCACAGGAATTTACAGACTATTGTCAGAAGAGGAAGAAAACATTGGATGAAGTCATGGTGGGATTCTGATGAACCAGATCTTTTGGTTTGCTTGGAATAAATATATGGTCCCACTGCTGGTCTTAGCTGAGGTGTGCACTGGGGAAGGGGAACACAGTGGCAGAAGTCACTGGTTTGGTGTCATTGTGCTCTGTGCTCCCTATGGACCCCTATCTGTAGATACCAGACAGAATTAAAGAGGTAAAGGGTAAAAACTGGCCTCATGGAACTGGTGTAAAACAGAAAGCAAGAAACCTATAATGTCTTCCAGTGTTGTCCTACCTAGCTGCAGTCACAGGGTGACAGAACCAGAGAGTGCTCTGGGTTGGAAGGGGCCTTCAAGCTCACCTTGTTCTGACCCCCTGCCATGGACAGGTACACCTCCCCTAGGCCACCTTGCTCCAAGCCTCGTCCAACGTGTCCTTCCCTGCCTTGGCACACAAAAACGTGGGGATCACACAAACCCCAGGGTACAAAAAGGCTCTGTTTTCATGCAGGAAATGCTCTGACCCCTGGGGCTGGGGCTGTGGGCACAGAAGATGTTTGGCAAGCAGAGAGGGAGCGGTGTGGCTGCGAGCCAGCCCAGCCGTGTGGGCACTGTGCCACGGGGAAAATTTTTCAGGTTTCACCTTTGAGCATAGAAAGAATTTCTCAATCAACTGAAAACCAGGCTTCCTATCTACCTTGCTGGGAACTCTCTCACTACTGCCTTTGGGAAAAATATTTGATAGAAGCTAATATTTCATGAGTCTTCCTAAGGTCAAACTTCATTACCCACACATAATCCAGAACTTACTTTAATTAAGATAATAAATACTAGCTTTGAGATTTCCTTTTTCTGGTCAATATATTTCTTTTTAAAAGATGATGTCACATACGAGAGAGAAAGATTATGTGGCTTTTAAATGCTTAACAGTAAAGTGCTTTTGAAAAAGCTTTGTCATTGCTGGCTCCTGGCCTTGACTGGTCTCTCTTTGAACCCTCCTCGCTACAAACACCACACACAAACACAAAAGGATGGCCACAAACTGCTCACTTTGGGGTGAGTCTGCTCACAATGTGATGGTTCCAGGGCGTATCCCTTCCTCACAAAATCACTCCATTAGCCACCAAGGCTCATCACCGCAAGTCACTAATCTAAAGCACCACAAGTTCAGAATAGATGTGAGAAGGAACACTGGCAATTAAACTACTTTTTAGGGTGTATAATGGCAAAGTTCCCATGGCTACTGTAAAAAAAAACATGAAAAATCTTGGCCCCAAAATCAGAAGCCCTTAGATTTAAGCATATAACCATTTCTTCCCCTGAAAATACTGAACTATACTAAACAGCATCAAAACTTGTGTCCAATAAATCCTAAGCATAGTGCTGACTTGTTTGAGACAGAATCAATATATGTTCACATAGTTTAGATAAAGTTTGCAATGTGAAATTGCAGTGTTGGGACATTTTAGATATTATTTGATTTATTGTTAGGAAAGAGAAGTTTATGGGAGGAAATTCAATGTTTTTGCATTATCCATAAAGTAATAAGGGAGACCCAAGTTAAATAATAATGAAGATTTAGGATGAAAAGTCTAGAGGCATTTTCTTATCAGAATGAACACACCTGGCTCTGGAGAAAGACAAGAGAATAGTTGTGTTTCTTTGTTCAGGCAGTTATTTCCAGCACTGAGGATTCCTTTGTCCCAGAATGAAAACATCCAGCCCTGGGTTTGCCATTTGACAGCTGTGAGTTTCCCAATGTTTAAAAAGATTTTTCTGATGAGAGCAAGATCCAGTCTTGCTATCAACTAATTAATCAATCCTACTGACAGCTTTGGAGCAGCTGCCAGATGTGAAAGCAGAAAAACTACAAGTACAGAACTCCACCAGAAAACGCCTTTAATTCAAGCAGGACAAGGAGGGCAAACAATGAGGATGAGGATGGAGAGAGAAGGGAAAACCCATGGAAATTCCTGTTTCAGCCACCCTGCTGTGAAAGTGCACACCAAGTGGAATGCACAAGGCAGGGCCCACAGATCACCCTGTCCCCCATCTGACTGTCCAAGCACAGTCCCCAGCATCTCTCCAGGTGCTTCTGCTTCACATGACTGTGACTTTCTTCACTCAGTGGGAAAAGCTGAACCAGATTACAGCCAGTGACAGCTGGCATAACATAGTGGCATGTTGGTCAACACTGAAATCACGCTGACTTGTGTCAGGTTATTTTCCTGTTTGTATCTTGTACATTTCTCTCAGAATGTGAAAATTAACACTTTGGAGCTAAGAGGCGATGTGCTGTTCCAATGATAAATGCAGATTTATTTCAATATCAGAAGATGTTACTTCCACAACCGTGCCTTGGCAACACACTAAAGCTGCAAACCCTTATTCTCTGCATTCACATTTAACTGAGGCAGTTTGCAGGTACCAAGGTTGCAAATATCTTTTATTACACATTTAACTGAGGCAACATCGCAGGTATCAAGGTTGCAAAAAGGTTGCAAATATCTTTTATTACGCTAACAGACAAAGTCAGAAAAGGGAGATAAGTTGTTTGGCACACAGCCCTTCTTCATGTTTGAAACTAAAGCAATTTTGATTTAAGAATGCTGACGATCAGCTCTAACTTGGTGCAGAATGAGGGCAAGCAGTGCAAGAGCAGCATGAGTTCCACCAAAGCATTGCCCGAGGTGATCAGACACACCCAGAGTGCCAAGACACCAGAATCAGTTCACTGACACCAAAGTCAATGAGAAACATTTGACCTCTGTTTTTTGCAGAAGAATCACAGAGGTAAGACTTTCTACCTCTGATTTATGATAAGTCAAATTATATCCATGATTAAGTGCACTAACATGAAATGTTGTTTGAAGTTAGCTACACCAGCAGTGTGTGACCCCCAGTCATTCATTTATTCATGATGTAACATGCATCATTACTCTCACTATTTTGATTTACAAGGAATCTACACCATAATTACCTACTTCCATTATAATAATTTAGCACTATCTGGCTTTAGCTGTCTCTCAACACTGCAGATAGGTTTTTAACAGCCACTGTATATTCCAATTGACAATTAAATACCTAATAACCAGATTAAACGTCAAATGCCACTTACTTTTAAGCCCTCCTTCTGGTAGCTCTGCAACATGCAGTCAAGGGTCCCTTTGTACTGGTTTGAATAAACTCCATCTGCCTGAATTCGACTTTTCACAACATCCATTGGAGTACATACTGCCCAGGAAACAGCTCCTGGAAAAATGCAGAAGTATTTGAATAATTCCTTCTCTATACTTCCTTGCCCACAGGTGAGTGAACTCAGAAATTCACATCTATCACATCATATTCGTGCCATTTTCATGTCAGGGCATTCACCCTGCTCAGGCACAGAAACAGTATTTCTGGGAAAAAGTTCCCTCTTTCTGGAAGAAGTGTTCAGATTTTGGAGGTTATGCGCTCCATCAGATGCAGGCAACTCAAAAGGGGCTTCTCTAGGTGGAAATACATCTTCTGCTGTGCTTCTGTTGGAACACGACATGAATGGGAAGGGCCTGAGCTGCTGCCTGGGACAATGGCAGAAAAAAATGGAGTCTTCTGATAATTCCATTGTAAGACAAGGTTTGAGCTGAGGCTACAAAGAAAGGGTAGGTGCATCTCAGGCTGCCAGGATTAGGCTCCATACAGTGAGTTATCCTGTCATTCCTCTAAAGAAATGCCTATTTCCATTGATCAGCCTGCAGCTGAGTGGGATGGTTTGCCTCTGGAAAGATCAGTACATGGCTGCAATCCATGGCCCAGCTGGACAGACAGGAGTTTATCTGGACATACGTGAGTGTTGGGCACACTAGAAAAGTTATCCAGAGGCACCAGGGGTCTCTTTATTTGAGGAGAAGTGGAGAAGGCATTTTGTTATCATTACCTGAGCTAAGGATTGACTTGCCTTTATGGATCTGCAATTTAGAAATGGCCAAGAAGTTGGGAGTTGGAGCAGGGACGACTTCTCACATGGTGGGGGACACACACGCCAGTTTTACTGGCAGGTGTACACATGGAAAAAAGAAGTAACAGTCAACTGGGCTTCTGCTAGGTGTGGGTAGGTGCACACCCTCCTGGTGGGCAGCCAACAGGTTGAAGTCCTCTTCTGGAGGCGTCTTGGCTTCCACATACCCCTGGCAATGTGATTGGCAGGCTGCCCTGAGGCATCCAGGGAAAGGAAGGCACTGTCTGTTCTCTTCACTGACAATGAGCCCAATGAAGGTCTGATAACACGACTTCCATAAAGTCTGTCAAGTCGTAAAGTGCAGCTGTGGTGCCAGGGAAACCAGCCCTGGGGAAGGAAGGTTGTTCAGTCCCGTGTCCTCTGCTGGCGTTCAGGAGGATGTGGTGGCCCTTGAGTCACCCTCGTAATCTGCCCTGAGAACCTTCCTGTTCTTGTTCTGCCAATGCTGTGAGGAAGCAAAGGTGCTTACCTGCTACACCCCCTGCCACCCAGATAGAGAAGGGATTAGGAGAAATGCTTCCATCAGGAGTTATCCAGTCACAGAACATTGCGTACGGGATGAAATAGGCGCAGTACCCGGGAACATCCCTCAGGAGCATTGCTACATTGCCTCGGTACACTCCTGCTATCCCCTCTTTCTGTAGGATTGTCCTTAAGCAGTGAATTGGGCCTCGGTACACTGGAGAGCCAGGAACTGTGGAATTTAGTTTAACGTTTGCTACAAAAAAAAAAAAAAAAAAAAAAAAAAAAAAAAGATACAACTGTTAGAGTAGATATATTGCCACAGAACTCCTCTCCAAACCCATTGCTATTGATTAGAAGTCACTGCCATCCAGTTTATTCTGCTGGGGTCAACAGATAGCATGGGGAAAAAGTTTTAGGATAGAGTATTTAGGTCCATTTTCAGAAAACATTTAGACACTTCAAGACAGATTTTTCTTAGATGCGTGGCATACCTCCCAGTAGTTATGTGCCCAGTGAGACTTACAAATAAGTTTAAGGCAACTTTTCGTGGCACATTTTTTAACTTCAACTTATGCCAAGTCACATCTTTAAAAGCCTTAACATCTTCAGAGTCTGGCCCTTCCCATGCAGACCAAGTTGTTTTTGTAAAAGACATTAGGTTGCTAAGCCACATGGAGGCTTTAAAAATAGACATAATATTGTTTTATCAAAGCAACAGAAAATGCCAGCATTTCACAGTAAAACACCATGACTGTAATTGTGAGAAAGGTGAAATGCTGAAATCCAAGCTGCTCAGCTCTGAAGCTGCTCCATGTCTTCATTTAGCTGTGCATGTGCTCTGGTGGGGTTGGCTCCATGCTGGCAGCCTGCAATGGAATTCAGCTGTCTAGAGCTGAAGCAGCTCCTTCTGCCTGCAGCTTCTGTACAGGGAACAGCCACCCACTGCCATCCTGCTGGTGTCCCCTCCTGACCCATCCTACTCATACCTGGGGTGCCTGGCACCCTGTGCAAAATAAGTCAGTGGTTTTTAAATGTAAATGAGAAACTTTTGAACAGAGAAGGGTGGAATAATAGAAGTTTGTGAGCAAATATATGTGGGACTGAGAGCGTGCAGAGGGAGATGGGGAGCTGGCTTTGCTGCTGGCAGCCATGGTACTGCTGCTGGAATCTCCAGGGGACCCCACAGCCCAAGGACTCACAGTTCCTGCAGCTTCTGGTCTTGAGCAGACCTGCCTTATGTCCCTTATAGATCCCAACTGGCTGGAAATGCCATTGATAAAAACCTTACTCTTGAGCTGAGCAGGAGGGAGAATTTTTAGCCCAACTGCAGCAGCACAAGGCAGCAGAAAGCCTGGCCTTGAACAAAGTTGTTGCAAAGCTCTGTGTATGTACCAAAGACTGGCAGAGACAGGAAGAAGGAACTCCTGCTTCCTACCTTTGTTGTACGCCTGCGTTTGCATCTGTAGCCTTATCTTGACGAGGTCCACGGGAGTGCCAATGCCCACAGAGATGACCCCTGCCACGATGCTGGCCAGAGTCATGTCGGTGAGCGAGGGCGCGGCGGCCGGGTCCCCGTGGCGGAGCTGGCCCAGGAACCGCTGCGTGTTGCTGAAGACTCCAAAAACCACGGAGCTGTAGATGCCGATGCTGGCCAGTGGGAAGGACATGCCCTTGAAGAAGCCGGCCAGCTACCCAGGAAAGGGAGCAGGGCTTAGGAGACTGAGCAGGACTGAGTAGTGTAAACCCCAACTTGTCTAGCAGGTTAGAAATCACAGAATTGCACAACAGTTTGGGTTGGAAAGGACTTTGAAAGTAATCTCGTTCCAATCCCCTGCCCATAGTCAGGGATGAAATGCAAATCCAAGTAGCAGATGTCTCCTGGAACCAACTGTCTGCACATGCTGAGCAAAGGAAATTGGTTCATGCTGCTAAAGGCTTATAAAGATTGTGTAGAATACAAGATATGGCTGAAAGCACAAGAACCCACATAGAAGTGCCTCATATAGACAGTGTTTGTTCTTGCTTCACCAAAGTCAGCAAAATCCCTCTGGGAGACCTTTGCCAGTGGGATCAGGCAAAACAGTTACTGTGGATGCAACCCATGTGGAGACACTGATCATTCCATGCCAGGGATCTCTCTTTTCCCTATAGGAGTCACCAAGTGGGTTACCTCAGAGTTAAGTAAGAGAAGGCTGTAGGGATTTGCAGGCTCAATTGCATAAACTTTATTGGTCTTTATATAACTGCTGGTGTCAACAGCATTTTGTACAATTGCTTTATGCATTTATCTATTTATTGACTTGCACTTTCTACCAACACACTGAAAGTACAATGAAGTACTTACAGACTCATTTCTGTACACAGTGAGAACACATTTGAGTGTATTTCCATATCCTTGTCCAGCTTGCAAACGAGTCTGCAAAAGACATTTGTAAAACGTGATTAAATCCTATGCTTCCAGCCCAATGGAGGTTCATGCTACGTAAACAGTGTGTACTTTGCTTTGAGAGCAAGTCCTTCCTTAGTCATAAAGAGAACTGAGTAATAAAATAAGATATATGTGCATCCACCCTCTTGAACTTTGCCAGAAGCAAGGCTAAGCAGGATCTCACAGCCTGAAGCTCCCTGCAACATCTGGAATCAATGACTGTCAAATTGCTCTCCAGTCTGGACCAGCCACCCCGGCTGCTGGTGTGCAGTGCTGTCATTGGCAAGGACATGATATATGCGGAAATTGGAGAGTGGTGTGGCTTTAAACATTTGGAGACTCTCAGGGAAGGCTGGGATGTGTTGCAAAGAGAGGAGGTAAGCTCCCTTGGGAGACTTCTGGGCCCCTTCTGCTCTAAGGTGGATTTTAAGACACAGAGATACTAATTGGAGCTAAAATAATTCAGAGCCATCTCAGAAATTCTCCAGGCTTCACTCAAAAACACACAAAAAAAAAGACATTTTATTTTGGGAAAGCAGATTGGTTGTGCACCTTCCAACAGATGTAAGAAATGGCACATAAGCCTACAGGATTAAGCATTTCCCCTTCTCATATGGATATATTTAGATCATCTTTCATTCAAGCTGCTCAATGTTGCACTAGAAACATCCTAACAAGGGATGCACTTTTTAGGCTTAGAGGTGCACAAGGAAATGGAAACACTGTTCATTTCACAGCACCTCAGGCTCCATCTTGGCTGAGGCCAGAGCTCATTTTTTGTAGAAAGACACACATGCTCCATCAGGAATGCTTTTAGGAAACAGGAACAATGTTTCTGACTATATTTATCAGCACTGCTGCTAGCAATGAAGTCTGAAGGGACACTGCCAACCTGCACTGGAGGGATGGTGTCCAATCTCCTCTGCTGGCTCAGCCCTGATTTATACCAGGATGAAACAGGAAATTATTTGGGAATTCAAAGCCCAAAGAAATGTACGTCTGCCAGAGTTCATGACTAGTGGGAGCTTTTGGATGGCAAACAGCAGGTTGGATGGCACAACCATTTTGGCCCAGAGCCCTGCAAGAGGCTGCCAGGGCTGCCGTGGGACCCTGGAAGGAGCAGGAGGGACCAAAGTCTGTGTTCACCCCTTAGCCCAGGCTCGCCCCTCTCCCCGTGGTGGCTCCATGCAGCTGTTTGCACACATGGAGCATCTCTGCTCCACTCCAGGCCTGGCCAGAGGCCACAGAGAAGCAGCAGGAAAAGCAGAATATTTACTGAGCACTCAGAACAAGCTGGTACATGAAGATGCTGCCTTGGCTCACGCAGCACACACTGTGCAATGTGGGCACACCGTGACACTCACTGGGATAACGGGGCTGGGGGGCACCAGGGGAAGGTGGCTGCACCCTGAGTGACCCAGGACAAGGTGACCCCAGTGTCCAGCCCTGAGTTCCCTCCAGGCTTCATCTTAGCCCAGGCATTTGCACTTTGCCTCCATGGGTTGGATTTTTTTTCTTTTACCCAGTAACCAGGTATTTAGAGGTTCAAGTTAATATATTTCTTGAGTAACTGAGGGTAACTGAGTGTTCTTACAATCTGGTTGTCACATACATGTCCCTTAGCTAATCTGTTAACACCCGGCACTGAAATCCCTGCTGGCATCTGTGACAAAGTCACCTACTACCAATATGGATATACCTCTGGAAAGTTCTCCTTTTTGTTATGTTTTGATTAGATAGGGCTCTTGGGTGACACCCAGAAGCTGAAGAAAGTCCTGGGGAAGTGAATGCAATGGGTAGGATGAAAAGTGAGTAAAGGCACAACTTTTAGAGTTTTGCAAGGACATAGGAGAAAACAGCTGCTGGGGTTTGATGGAAGCTGCAGCCATGGGAAGAGGTGGCTGAAGGGGACAGAGGTGGCTTGGTGGGAACTGTGGTGTAGATACCACTTACCCCACAGAGCCTGATACTCAGTCCTGCCTCCTCCTCCAGATGGGGAAAGACCCCTGATCCCCTGGAGGCTGCAGATGCTGCTGAGCAGCCCCTTTGCTGGCCTAGTGTAAAGACTCTCTTTTCCACTTTCCTGCTCCTGAATTTGGAACAAAATAAGCCTGCCTACTTGGTATTCCCAAGGCAAAGCCTTCCCAAAGCCGAGAGCAACAGAGGGGGGCAGCCTGACAGTTGCCTTTATAACCAGGATGGGCTTGGTCTTTCTTGGCATCCAGAAACTTGAGGTTTCCAAGCAGGATTCTCATATCCAAACTCCTCCAAACCAGGCAATGGTGCCACGACCATCCTGAGATGGGGATTGCCTTGGTAACACGGGCAGAGCCTGCCTTTGCTGCCTGCGCCCTGCCCATGGCTGGGAGGTGTGGGCAGCCTTGTGGCTCCTCCAGCGTGGGGTCTGCACCCTCCTTTGCACAGGGATACTCTTGGGGCTGGTATCACTTTAGCAGCTCAGAAGGAATAAGGCTGGCTGGGCATCTCCTGATCCCAGAGAGCCTGGTGTGTGCAAAGGGATGGCTCTGATGGCTGGGGAAGGGATGTGGTGTGGGCCATGCTGGGCCCTGCCTCCTTGGCATCACCCTCCAAAGGTCTTTAAGGTGCAAACATGACCAGTGGCTTTTGGGTTTGCCACAGCTGGCAGCCCAGCCTACTGCCAGAGCCAGACTTGAACCAGAGCAGGGAACACAGAGTCACAGAATTGTAGAATAGCTTGAGTTGAAAGGGATCTTTTAAGGTCATCTAGTTCAACTTCCCTGCAGTGAGCAGGGACATCTCCAACTAGAGCAGGTTTCTCAGAGCCCCATCCATCCTGTCCTGAATGTTTCCAGGAATGGGCATCCTCCCACCTCTCTGGGCAGCCTGTGCCTGTGTTTTACTACCATTTTTATATAAGACTCCCTTATATCTAATTTAAACCTATTCTCTTTCTGTTTAAAATCAGTACCTCTTGTCCTATCACTATTGGCCCTGCTAAAAATCCTGTCTTTATTTTAAACTGCCTTCAAGTACAAGGAGGACACAATAAGATTTCTTTGGAGCTTTCTATTCTTCAGGCTGAACAACTCCAACAAGGACTGAGAAGCTAAAGTGATGAAAGCTGCCCAGAAATGCCTGGTCAAAAAAAGAAAGGAACAGGATCCTCCTCCCTATCTCTGTATCAGTAGGGATGGTCAGCTTGGTTGAGTCAGGATGCACTGTGTGCATGGGCTTGTCTGCATCATGCTGACAAATACCTTCTTACTCCTCTAAATCCTTCAGTTGGAGGAATAATTATCATGCAGGAATCATAAACACTGTGCGTCACAGCCCTGGGACTACTATTTCAGCACTCTGCCCTTCCAGTGTTACCAGCTCTAGGAAAACACATAAAAATGTGCCTGCAGCAAAACAAATACTGTTCCCTCATTGCCCTTTGAATACTAGGCTGTGGCAAAGTTCAATAAAACATTGGCAGAACTGTTCAATGAACCACACATTAAGTAAGGCCAGGTTAATTTTCAGCATTAATTCTCCACAGAGGAACTTGCATGTATCAGTCAGTTCTTTTAGTTTCTTATTCAAAATGAGCATTGGAGAGGAAGAAAGTCTGTGAAAACATTCCAAATTCCCCTTTGGGATAAGAGAAGGTCTTTCGAGGCATCAGCTAGAGAGAAGATTTGAACTGGTAGGGGTTTGGGTGGTGATAGGTGAACACAATTCAAAGTGTTTTACCTTGACCGTGTCCAGGGGATGGCCTGCAACCACACTGGCAATTCCTGGGGATGAAAGCAAAGTGTTATACAAATCACTGAAGCTTTTGTGGCCCAAAAGGATGCAATAGGTTTAGAGGAGAGAAGAAATTTCCATAGGAACAGCTGGAAAGCGTCTAGCCAGAGCAATGACCATCATGATGCCCTGTCCCTGACAGCAGCTAAAGGCTGAGCTAAAACACTTTTCCATGTGCACTCTCCTCGACTCCTTCAGCTTTACATCTCAAAGGCATTGGAGAAGGAGAAGCCATGTTTGTATGTCCTGCCAGGACTAACCCCTTTTGCACTCCTGTAAGCTCACCTTAATTTTTAGCCTCAGAATGGTGAGATTCCTGTTTGACACAAGGCAATGCTTCCTCCTGGCTCAGAGTGATGTCCTAGCTCACTGCTATATGGAACCTGTGAATTAATCATCGTTTGCTGTTTAAAGAGCAGTTTATAGAGATTTCTGTCAGAGAGGATTGAGATACAGAGGATCCTGCTCCATACAGATCTCTCCAGAGCCATCCTGCCTTCCTCCCCATGGTTCTTTGGGGAGAAATTGGCTCAAATTCTCTTACCATTCACCCACCTACACACTGCTCACTGCCAGGAGCTCTTGTGGCAGCATGGAGCAATTTGCTTTCCCTCTTCTCCAGGAGAATGGAACACCTGTGTGCCATGGCCAGGGTATGATTTTGCATGTTTTTTGCAAACAACACTGGCAAGTTTTAGGGTTTGTGGAGAATGGGTAAAATTGTGATGCTTGCTCACCAGCAAATCTCTGTGCAGACTTACAGAGATCTAAAAATCAGCTGCTCATGCAAACTTTTGGCAGAGGTTTTGGGTTTTGTAGTCTGCTAACTTATTAACCTCATCTGGCAGGACACCTGTGAACCACCTCACACCCTGCTCCTGCGTCTGAAGGGTCACCTGAGCAGAGGTTTGCTCTGCAGTGGCTGGTGCCACAGTGGACCCTCTGTCCTGCTGCAGCCCTGGGGGCAGCAGAGCTGGTCACCCTCTCAGCTGGCAAACCCAGTGGGCATCTCTCGGTTCTGTAAACTTTGTCCCATTACTGACGCCTCTACGTGTCGTTTGGCCTCCCTTTCTTTCTGTTATGTTTCCCGGTGTTTGCCATCGGAATTCCCAGCAGACAGGATCAATCCCTGTCCTGGCCATCAGCCCGGTGGCGGGGGTGGCACGGCGGGGTGAGAGCCCGGCAGTGCCTCTCCCGGGATGGGGACACGGGAGCCCCAGTGACAGCTGCCAGCACCCTCCGAGCCCGGCGGCGCTTCCAGCCCCGGGGGCAAGGACGGGAGAGCCGGCGGGAGCTGGGAGCGTGCGGGGGCCCCTGGAAGCCGCACAGCAGCATCACACGTTACTAAACTTGAATTTTGGCTATCCCGCCCGTGGAAGTGGGATTAAACCGCGCTTGTGTACCAAAGCAAAGCAAACCGTGGGTGACCCGCGGGGTTTCATCCCCGGGCACCCCACCCGCGCTCACGGCATCACTCACCGCCCACCAAGCCCGCCACGAAGTCCTGCAGCTGGAGGCTTCCCATGCTGCGCCGAGCCCGTCCCGCCGGGCTGGGGGTCCCCGCCGGGCTGGGGGTCCCCGCGGGCGGCGGTGCGGGCTCCGTGCGGGCTCCGTGCGCTCCGCGTTCCGCGCCCGCGGCTTCCAAGCGCTGTGACATCACGGGCAGCAGCTTAAAGGCTCCGCCGGGGCCGCGGAGACACCGCCCGCCGGGGCGGGGAGGGTCGCGGTGCGGGCGGGACGGGGGCATCACCCCGGGGCTCCGGCACCGAGGAGCGGGAGGAGTGGCGCCGCTCCTCGGGCAGGCGGCGGGGGAAGAGATGGGGATGTGGGGGAGATCGTGTGCACTCGCGAATGGAGGGTGTAAGTACGGAGACAGAGTATTACGCCCTTAATCAGTTGAAAAATATCTCCGTTCCCTTCATTGAAATGACGGCGTCATCGTTTGAGGAGATTCCCCCAATTTCTGTATAAACTTTCCAGGAGATAACTCCAATTTCTGTATTTTGGGAAGCAATGAACAATTGCTGCCCTGAACTATTCCTTCTATGTAGTATTCACAATTTTCTTATACATCTGTTACATGCTTCTCCCTCTGTCCTGTCTTTCCCAGAGTCAAGATTCCAGATCTGGTTTATCCTCCTTTCATGCAAGATGCTCCTTTTCACCCTCCTCAATCATTTTTGTTTAAAGTCTTTCAACTGTCAGCCAGAACCACTCAGCAGAATAAAGATGTTTTCTGTTTTGATCTCAGCCCCTTTTCTGGGGATTCCTAACATGCCTTTCTGACTGGGGCTGAAGGCTGGGCTCTCATGAATCACCAATTCCTGATCTTAAGCCCAACCTGACTGTTGTGCCTCCTCTGTGGCATTTTCAAATAGTAAATCTAATGTCTTACACCTGAACAGCACCTGGCCACTCAACACAGGATCTCCTCACCATCCTCAACCAGCTCTCCTTGTGCTCACCAGCTCCACCAGAAATGTCCTCTTGGACTTCAGGGGCATGACTGCTCTGAAAAAGATGTCTTGGCCCTTGGCCACTGTACACATATGTCTGATTGAAGTTTATACTTCAGCCCAAAGCTAATTTTATTCCATCTAGGCTAGATTTCTCTAGGTAGCAGTTCCTTGGGTCAGTTTTGGAGGCTTTCTGACAAGATTGGTGTCAGGTTTGCTGCATTACCTTCCTTAAATGCAAGATTGGATTTTCGTGAAATGTATTTTGTCTATGTGTTTCAGTAACTACAGAAAAAAGTTGGTAGCTCATGAGCAAGAAATCCTGAATGCCAAAATACTGTCTGAAAATATAAATATTTAATTTTTTTCCTTAAAAATTGTTATTTCCATTGCTAAATTAATATATTCCACAAAAAGGCCTTAAAACAATATTCCCTTATGTGCATGCACAAATACACAGGAAACTTTATCACCAAGTTGGCTGAAGGGGGCTTTTGTCTAGAAATTGTTTATAGAAATTTAATATTGTGTGCATGGTTATCAGCTCAGATAATCTACACCTGAAACTTTAGATTTTTCAATGCATATAACAATGCTCATTCTTCATGAGGAAAGTTTTCCTCAGGCACCAGGTCTCTAATGGATTTTGAGGAGGACTGTGGTCCTGGATAAATGTTGGAGAGAACATGTGTGCACAATCACTGTGGAAACTTGTCAATTATGTGTTTTCTTAAACTTGCTTTTTTCTTTTTAGAGTACTATTCCACATATACACTAACACAGCAAAAGAGTTTTGTCCTCATTTTTCATGCACATTTTTCTTGCAAAACCAGAAGAAAAGCTGGCTGAATGAGGTAATTATTCAGATAGCAGCATTAATCATTAATCATATGAATTCTCTTCAGCTGGGAGTAACACATTTCCATGCCAAATTCAGAACATCTGCTGACTCAGGGAGAATATTGGACACGGTCTTTGTACAACACTGAACCTGGAGCTGAAACCACGTGTTATGGAGAGTTTACTCTGCACAGCTCCTGGCCTAGGGGAGGGAGGTTGGGACAGACTGGACAGCCCTTGCAGCTGTCCCTGTGGGCACACCCAGGGGTGCAGGATGCTCCAGGCTCTGACAGCAGTGCCCACAAACCCATGGATGATCCCAGCGTGGGCAGGGACCTGTGGGCCAGCCTGGGCAGTCAGTGTTGGCTCAGCCCCTCAGTGCCCTGCTCCCCTGTGGTTTGTGTTTGTCCCTGAAGCACAGTGGCTGCCACTCAAGAAGAGTTTATCCTTAGTGCCAGCTCTGGACTGGGAGCAGGTCAGCCACTCCCAGCCAGGCTGAGGCGCCTCTCTGGTTATGCACAGCTGTGCTGCAGCTGCTTCTGCTGCTCTCAGCAGCCTGGCCTTGTGGAAGGTGTCCCTGCCCATGGCAGGTTGGGACTGGGTGAGTCCCATCCAACCCAAACTGTTCTAGGGTTCTATCATTCTGTGATTTATACCAAACTGGACTGAGCTGGCGCCACTGAAGCAAAGCAGCTTTTGGGCAGTGGCACTGGCAGGGGCATCTTTGCTCTCAGAAGTGGCATGCTGGCACATCCTGCCCGTGGGCTGAGAGGCTCGGGGCTCTTATCTCCACCTGCTGCTGTCAAATACAGAGCTGTTTGTTGAGACCTGTGCACACACCTCCATCTCCCAGCTGGCAGGACATCTCCTTTTACTGGTAACAGGCAGTGGAGACATATGGAAAACTGGGAAGGGATCCATTCTTTCTGCTGCTCTGAGTCCCACCCTGGGCTTGTAGCCACTCACAAGTGCTGGTCAGAGGGAGATAAGTGTGGTTCTGATTAGGGATGAGGAATTCTCTTCCCCCTGCCAAGAGGAGGAACAGGGAGATGGTGTCATCCTGAACATTCTGGATTCTGCCTCCTCAACCACAAATCGGTGGTTTTTTTTGTTTTGTTGTTTGTTTGGTTTTTTATACAGTACCACTCTCTTTTGGCCAGTTTACATAGTTTCCACAGCAGGTTTGTACCAATTAAAAGAAAGGAATTTCACACTGTCTTACCTGGAGCTGTATATTTTCTCTGGAGGAGCATTTCAGTAAAGGAATTGGGACAGACTTAGGGACTTGTGGTAGATTCATACTTAACTGCTCTGGGAATTAAAGAATCAACTCAGCAGGGACAGAGCATTTTAGAGATAGAAAGGAGTTATTAATTTTGTATCCATCTGTAAACAATTTCTGGGCTAGGATGCATTTCACTGGAAATTCATTTCCAAATTCCCTTTAAATTCCTTTGAAATATTAACCTGTTAGTAACAAATAATTGCTTGAGCTGCAACAAGTAAAATGACATTAAACCTCACTGCTGCAACCAGAGACACTGGTACATGATTTTAATTCTTGGTGTCTCTGAGGAGCTGAGTCTCATGAGCGGAGCCCAGTAAATTAAAAAGCAATGTACAAACAGTCTGAAGCAATGATCAAGTGGTGATAGAACTTCATGGCTAGAGCAAGCAGACAGATCCAGGCTGTGGGAAGACATGTCAGGGGGCACATAGCAGAAATAGTTTTCCCCTCCAGGACCTACCAAACAAGCCTGTAGCAAAACAGGAGTGCTTTCTCTGCAGGAATGTGTATGGCAGATGAATTAGAGGCTACAAATAGACAAGAAACAGGCATGGAGGGCCCCATGGTGAACAGATGAAAAGCTCTTCTCTGCCCTTCCTTGCCCAGGCCCTGGGTAGGGTTTACTGGAGGAGAAGCATTCCAGGAAGGATAGGCAGAGAAGGGAATGTCCCATTGCAGACATCCAGATTTAGGTAAAATAATCCCCACTCTTGTTTTCCAGGTCTTGGGTCAAGCTAGACCCCAGGCTGAGACTCTTCAGGTGAGGTGTGTTTGGTTTGATCAAACCCCTCTGCTGACATTCAGTTGCTAAATACCACATCTGGAATACCAGCAGGTGAATGCACAGTATCTCACACAAACCCCACTGGCAACTGTAAATTAGAATAAACCCTTCTTTTCAGCTTGTGGTAGCTGGGTGTCTAACTCTCTAAATAAATAGATGGCAAATTGGACCCTGGCTTTTCTAAAACACCTTGAAAATCTCTGTAATTGTGAGTAATTAAAATATTCAGTTCTAAAATTAAATTTAAAAGGTGTGAGGAGTGTGAGTGGGTATATTTATGATTGTCTTCAGTGAAAAAGTTTCCTCTGTGATTACCCCTCCCAACATTCTTCCACCTTTTTTACTATTCCATTGCAGGAAAGGGATTTTGTGTAGCTTGCCAGGCCCAGCTGGACTGGGGTAGACACTCGTCACGGGGGAAAGAGGAGCATGCTGACTTTACAGGATGAACACCCTATTTGCTTGGAAACATCTCTGCAATCAGTGACACCAGGAAGAGGAATTGCAAACAAAACAGCTGACCAGAGATTTCAAAGCTGCAAATACCAATCACAGTGCTTGAAAGCTGCAGGAAAATTAGCATGAGAGAAGCAAACACCACTGCTTTGTGGGCAATGCTTTGATTGAACAGGCACAGTGAGACAGTTTCTCATTTGTGTTAATGGAGAAGCATCCTTTGTTTGTGTTCAGTCTCCCTGATTCCCTGCTCACAAAGTCCTATTTAAGCCCCATTAATTCACTGTGGAATCTGTAGGAAGAATTTGTGTTCATCCTTTCTGGAAGTCTTGCAGCATCACTGTAGTGAAAGGAAACATCAAGAGAGCATCAAGCTGAGACGGGCTTGGGTAGGAAAAATCAGCAGAATGAAGATGGGAAAAGGGGGAGCAGAACTTTGGGTCTGCTGGAGAAATCCTGTTCACCCTTTGCAGATCTCTCCATGGCAATTATCTGACATTATAAACAGACTCCAGGAAGGTCCCTCCGGATGCTCCTCGAAGTCCAGTAAAGCAGGGAAGAGTGCTGCACCTTCAGCTGGGGCTGGATGTGTCCTTGTGCATTTTGGCTCCAGGAGCTGCTGAAGATGAGGAATGCCTCAGGAGGAAATGCCTGCTCATGGCTCCTTCCCCTCAGACACTGTGTGACCTGCCCTGGAGCTCACTGAGGGCTTGTGTGCTTAAGAGTTGCCCATCTCCTGGACAAAGAGGGAAGGCAAAAACTCTGGAGGAAAAAGCCAGACCTTCTGCTGGGCTTTGGCAGAGGGAGACTGTGACAAACATGGCAAAGGAAAAAGCCCAGTCAGGGAAATTCTGGCAAAAGCAGCTGCTAATCACACTGTTCCCATCCAGGCAGCTGGGTCTCACAGTCTGGGTGCTCTGAAGGGTCACTTCCCTGCATGACAACATCTCCCATGGGCTTTGGTGCTGCCATGGGACATGGGGACATCTCAGCACTCATGTCCCCAAGCTGAGCTCCACAGAGCTCAGGCTGCTGGGCTTTACAGCAGGAGCTGGGTCCTTGTGTGCAAATTCTAGAGCTTTTCACTCTGGAAGTCTGTGGATCAGAGCCCAGATGTGATCTGAGTTGTTCTCTTGTGGTGTCTATCCAAAGCTCAAAAAAATGTTTATTCTTCAAAATGTATTGTTTTTCCAGTGGCTCATTCCTGTGTTTCCTTGCTGTCATTCCAAAGACACCCTCAGTGTGATCAGTCCCAAAAGGAACTTATGCACAAAAACTTCAGGTCCAGCCTGGGTATTTATCACAGATGCAATGCTGAGTAACTACTTTGTTGCATATATCAACTTTTCCTCCAAAACCTGTGAAAGCAACAGAAACAAATTGCTGCAATGTACTTCCCACAGCACCAAGAGCCAGATTCTGGTACCTTGAAAATGCCAGACCATCAAGGACCTGGACCAGATGTTTGATAATATTTGGGCCGACACTGCCACCAAAAGGAAATGGGATAAACTATACATCCTAGAAATGCCTCCTGACCATGTTTTTGGAGCAGTTTCCCTGAACTCCCTCCCTCCAGATCTCTGCTTTATCCCTTCCTCTGTACATCTGTCTCTGTAAGAGACACTCACAGCCCTCCTGAAGCACCGGGGAAGAGAAATTATTGATTTAGCCAGGAGAGTCTCTTTTTAGCAGCTAAATATATTTCCAGCTCTATAAAATCATATAAAATTGCTTGATTGCTAAATCACAGCACATGGAGAAATTTAATTCTTTGTTTTGGAAAACACATTCCTCATATCCTGCAAAACAACATTTCATTTTCTTGTGGTTAACTGGAATAATTTTATTATTTTGTTCCCAAGCAAGCATTATGGCAAGAAATTAAACATATTAGAGTTTGCCCAGATCTTTAAAGCATCCATTGCTGTAGCTGACTGTGCTAAAGTAAGCCTATCTGATGGGCCTTACATTAAGCTGGTATCACAACTGCAAATTTGTCTTAATTTGACGAGAATTCACGGTCTCCATTTACAGAGGGAGATGGATTAGAGTGCTCCTCCGAGGCTGTTTGTTCCCAGCTCTGGCAGCCGGGGTGGCTGCAGAGGGTGCTGTTCACCTGCACATGCCAGAGAGGGACTCTGCACAGCAGGACAGACCTGGCATTCAGGGGGACGTTAAAGAATTTTCCTGCTGTCAGTTCAGGCTCTGCACAGACCTGAGTGCTACAGCTGCATCTGAAGACTTTAAATATCACAGAGAAAAGCACATCCCACCCAGGGGCCTTGATTTGGTACCTTGGATAAAACATTCTCTGTCTGGATACACAGCACAGCAGGATCTTGCAGCTTAGGCTGGGTCTCAGCACACCCTGGGTGTCCCCAGACTGGTGTGTTTGAGGGGGAGAAAGCCAGAGAAGGGAGTTCTGAGGGGAGACCAGGCTAATCACTCCGAGCAGAGCAGGAAGGATCAATGAGCTTTGCACAAGCTGTGCTTCCCTTGCTGTGGGGGAAGCATCTATATCCAAATTTCTTTTTAAACTGTTGATGAGGAAACCATGACTTGGCTTCCCTGCACTGATGAAACATAAAAATTGTCTTTTATCACAGTCTTAAGGATCTTTGTCTCTTCCCAGCATTAGGCACGAGCTATTATTTGTTTTACCAACCTGAAAATGTGCCATTTGTTCCTGGGGAGTGGACAAGGCATGGCTGTCAGTCCTATCCTTGGGGCTGAGAGCTGGAGCTGTCCCGCAGCATCACATGTCAGGAGTCAGTAATTCACTCCTTTGGTATAATTCAAAACTTCATCTTCTGTTTTCAAAGGCAGTTTCTTTCCCTAAATAATGATAAAACCAGGCAGTGTTCCTACTACCAATTGCTGCTTTCTGCCCTTTCTTTTGATTTTCTCTGTTTCAGAGGAGCATGACACAGGTTTCACTGTGGTGCTTGCAGGGGACACTAGGATGGGGCAGGGATGAGGACACAGATGCAGGTAGCATGTGATGGTGGGGACCACAAGCCCCCTCCAACCATGGGACATCCTGAGGAGCTTTTACAGGACTCAGCAGCTGAGATAATTTTTTCATGATGGCTTTTAAATCCATTTCATTTCAGCATTAAATGCATTTGCCTTCCTCATCATCAACTACCCAATGGTTTAGAAAGCTGCTTTCTTCCCTTAAAATTCCTGCCATGGTTCTGCTCCTGCTTGCTCTTGTGTTTCCTCTAATCCTCTCTAGCAAAGGCAGCTGCAGCTACCCCACTCCTCCAGACCACCTTGAGGATCATGATTTTCAGCATTTGGCTCATCACCTATGCAATTATTTTCCATTCAGAGGGTACACACTGGTGCCAGCTAACAGATGCAGCCAACAGACTGGTCTGAATGGGCCAAAGGTCACAGTGACCTTTGGAGTTGTGGCTGTGACATTTTTACAGATGGAATATTTTTACCTGATCAGTTTTTCTGTGTTTCTTTTTATTTGTGATTTTTTTTTTTTAAATAATAGTTTCAGCATCATTTTTCCATCTTTCTGCCTATCCCTACCAGGAGTAGTCTGTCCTCTCAGTCAGAGGAGTCAGTCCAAAGCTGAATTCTTGTTACTATTGCTGTGTGAGCACGTGGTGAGGAATAGGCTCTGGAGAGTGAGGGTCCTCCCAAGGGCAGGCTGGGATGTGCAGGGAGGAGGCTGAAAGCTCCTGTTTCTAGCCCCAGCATGCCCCTCAGCAGGGCATGTGGTGTCCAGCCCATCAGCCCTGCCTCTCAAACCACAGCATTTTGCTTGTAAAAAACAAGACAAAAAAAGACAGAAGGGAGAAAAAATATTCACAGTGAGGGACTTAGAAGAAGTGTCAGAAGTCTTGTTCTCAAATTATCCCAAGATTATTCCATTCCATCCATTGCTGCTGCTGCTCAGTGGAAAAATCATATAAATAAAACTAGTCCAGGCCTGCTGTACATGAAAGCAAGCAGAAACTTTCAGCTTATTACCCCACAGCTGCTTGCTGCTGCGTGGAGTTTTCTTTAGTTGGCAGGAACGAAATCTCAAAGCTGTAGGCACCATGCCTGGATGTGCCGTGACTTCATCCCTGTCCCTTCTCAGGTGTCCTGCTCTTCATCAGCAGATCCTGGGGAGTCTGGAGGGAAATGGCTGCAGCAGGTAGTGCTGAGGCTGTTTGCTGCTATCCCCAAAGTCTCACAGTTGGTGCAATTAATGCAATTAACAGCGCTGGGGCCAGGATTGAGCAACCCAAGCTGCTGCTCTCACTGCAGCTCACCCCAGCAGACTCACAGCCTCTGTTTTCTCCTCTTCTTTTTCTTTTGTGAATTTTTATGTTTAATTAACTTTACGAGTTCCAATTGTCCTTGTCTCTCTCCCATCTTTCCCTCACGAGACAGCAGCAATGATTGGTGAAAAAACAAAAAAGGTTGTTTGTGTTTTTTCTCCCCAACTCTCTCATTGCTATTGATTCACGGTACCATGATTTCCCTTCATTCCCTGAAGTTTTCAGTAGTTCCTTCCCCTGCCCATTCTGTGTGACAACTCAGTCTGAGAAACATCTGCACCCCATTAGGAGCAGCTTTGGGTCATAAAGCTGAATGCAAAGGGTAAAAAATGTTTGATGGCTGAGTTATGCTCTCATCCAGGAAGCAATCTCAAATCGGCACAGGGTCCCTAGGGCACCTGAGCTGAAAAACAGCCTCAGCCCTCATTTCTAGCATGTCACTGAAGCTACTTACCCTGCTAAAAATCTAAAACTGCTATGAATCATACCTAGAGCATGAAGATACTGATATCTTCTGTGTCACCTAGAAATGTCATCTTCCTTTTGAATAAAAATTACTTGGTGTAGTGCTGTCATGGAGTCACCACCATACCCAGTTTCTGGCTGCTGCAGAACTCATCTTCACTCCATAGTTTCTCAAAAGCTGGAACAAAGTGAGACTGGAAATCTGACTTGTTGTCACGGAACTTCAGGTAGATCTGATTTTGGTTACTCAGGGACTATTTGGCAAATGGCCCATCAGACAGCAGAGGCTTTGTGGTTAATCTTGGCTGTACATCTGAAGCCAGCACAGTGCTTTTCAGGGGCTGCCAGCTCGGTGTGGGACCAGCAGGATACATCTCCATCACACTCGAGTCATGAGATCCAACCACCTCCCATGGGTGGCTTTAACCCCATCTGCCTGCCCTGCTTGTTTAAGCAAGTCCTTTGAAATCTTTCCTCAGGAAATTCTGAACAACCTTCAGCTTTGGTGAGTTTTAGGATTTTAGTGCTCCCTGCTGATGCATGGTCTCTTTGCTCTTCCAGATGACCAGCATGTTCCCTGAGAGCTCACCTCCCCTTTGTGCCAGTGTACTTTCTCTTAAAGCATTTCAGGTTTTCCTTCACTTTCTGAGAACAAGCAAAGATAAAAGTGTTTATCAGCCACTTGAATATTTATTTTTCCATTTTTGTAATCTCCTAGGACAAGAGGAAACAGCCTCAGGTTGCACAGGGGTGGTTTATGTTGGCTGTTAAGGAAAATTTCTTCACCAGAAGGGTTGTCAACGATTAGAATAGGCTTCCTAGGGAAGTGATGGAGTCATCATCCCTGCAGGGATTTAGAAGAGATGTGGATGTGACACTCAGAGACGTAGGTAGATGGTGGACTTGGTAGTGCTGGGTTAATGGTTGGACTCAGAGGGCTTCTCTGACCTAAATTTCTGTGTGACTGTTTTGGCTGTGAAGCTCCTTCCATGCCCATTGCTGTCCCAGACCCCTCTGATGGGTGAGCTCAGTTTTCCCTCCCTGTGCTGGACGTGGTGAGCCACGTTTCCCAAGGCTAGACCATTCCCATCAGTTTCTGGAGAAAAAGCTGCAAACAGCTTTTTGTTTTCTTACACAACCTGTTGGTGCTTTCCCTGTGCCAACATGGTTTAACAATTCATTTTAGAAACCATAAGGTTGAAGCCCCTGTGGGCTGAGGAGTGTTTCAGACACAAAGGCTGACTGTATTTCACATCTTCATCTGCTCATTTTCTCAGTCTTTATATGAAGGTAATTACAAGATTCTCCTTCCTACTTTCAAGTGAGAGCACCGTCAAAGAAGCAATATCCAGCCAGCTACAGCTCAGGCACCCTCAGGGGAGGGTAATAAAATGCTAAAAAAATGGAAAACACTTTTGATTCAGCCTGTTGCTACAGCTGTCAGTGCATTGCTGAGACCTGGGAGGAGATTCCTCCAAATTTCATAGCCAGGACATAGATGGATAACTAGAAATAAATCAAGAGAGTCACAGACCAGAGCCAAATGGTTTGAAATGGTGTAGAGAGAGGATCTTGATTTGGGAAACACAATGATTAATTTGTTTTCATAGAGTAATTACCAATTAATCATTTGGCTAATTATGTTGTGTCATGAATTAGTTATAAACAGACTTCAGCCCAATTATGAGGACTCAACTAGATCATTTAATTGAATGTTTATGCTTCCAAAATACTTCACAAGACTATTTTTTAGCAGCTGAGCACATACATCTAACTGGAAAATGGCACACGTTTAAATCACTGACAGCTAAAGATGCCTTAAATTACACCCTGTTGTAATTAGGAGGCTTAGTGGTGTATCCATGGCTGAGCTTGACCTCTGTGATAGTGCCAGTTGTTTAAGTGTGTAATCATTCCTTTACATCAGATCCTTTTTTTACGGAAAATTTTGGTATCTAAGGGAGTTTTTTACTTCATCAGATGAAGAGGCCTAAAATAAACATTCTTTTCTATACTGACACGTGACAGCATTAACAATTGAAAATAAAATTGCACATAATATGCTCTTTCAAAGAATGTCTCAAAGTTTCTGGAGAAAATACCAGCTGTACATAGCAGACTAATACTTAGCAGCTCAAGTAATCCCTTGGGGGTACATCTGCCAGATATAAATATTAATAAAAGAGAATTGTGACAGGAAGATTAAGATTCATTAATCATTATTATTAGCCATCATCAGGTGCTAAGGGGGCAGCTGCTTGGAATGGTTACCCAGAACACCCATTCATGAGGATGCTGTGAGAGAAGGAGCTCTTCAAAGGAAGGGATCAGCACTCTGCTGCCAGAGGAAATGTATTCAGGGAGTAAATCCAAAGCTTGGTGGCTGTGGGTGTGAGCTGGGTCCCTGAAAGGATGTGGTGAGACCAGGGGGTACAGTCTCTGGTTTAAGGGGAAATACAGCCAGAGAAACCAGGAAAAGCTGCAGCTCCCATGCTCCGGTGGGATATAGGGGATTTCACAAGCTTCCCATCTGAGGCGTTGTTCAAACACTGTGCAGCTGTCAGACCCTGTTGTTAGGTTTATATTGTGTTGGGGTTTTGATGTCTCAGCCATTGCAGAGCTTTGGACTGGGAAAGAGTTCACTGCATCCTCCCAGGCAGGTTGGTGTCTATTTTCACAGCTCTGGTCAGCCAGGCAAGCTTAACTCCTCACTCTCCACCATGCTCCCTTTGCATTGCTTGTGTTGCCAGTTTCCTTCTGGTCTTGCTCCTGCAAGAATTTCCAATTTATCTGTTTGCCCTTGAAAATTTTGCTCAGCCACCGTGGAGTGTGCTTACTCTTTGGTATAATTGCAACAGAAGCAGACCCTGGGCTTTGACATTATTTTCTCAGCTAAGAGCATGAGAAGGTGTCCCAGACTCCCCCAGACCTCAGGCTGTGGCCGGGCAGGTGCCTGTGCCCCATGCAGCTACTGAGGCACAGGAGTCAGGGAATCTTCCCATTGGAAGGGACCACTGGAACTCACCTAGTCCAACCTCCCTGCTCAAGCAGGATCCCCTAGACCACATTGCTGAGGATTGTGTCCAGGTGGCTTTTGATATCTCCAGGGAAGGAGGCTCCAGAGACTCTCAGTCGCCCTCCCAGTACAGAAGTTCTTCCTCATGCACAGAGGTAGGCTCTCAGAAAAGCAGAGCACAGTCATTCCCCTGCACAGTGGATATATTTCAAACACAGTTTTGGAGGAGTCCACAGCTCAGGTGATCATGATATTCAGCTGTCCTTTGGGATGTATTTCTCCATTTATATTTACCAGTAGCAGAAATCAGCCCAAGGACACCAGCCTTGACAAAAGGCTGCAAACTAAAATACAAAGCACATGCATTTTTCCACATGTGAAACTAATGATTGCCGCAGAAGTCAAGGACTACATAATTTGGATCAGGTGCTGGCATTTCTGCCTTGCCCACACCTGCAAATCCCATCAACTTGAGTTCTTGGGAAAGGCAAAAGTGCCCCCAGGAGCCTGGGAGGAGTTAATGGGAACTGGTAGCACTGGGGTAGGGACAGATAGATTTATGGGGGATTAGGTAGGTCAGCAGGCTGTTTGCTTTTTCACCATCCCTTCCCACCTGCAACATTAACTGAGAAGGGGTTGCAGGCTGGCCCAGCCTGTGCCTTCACCCCTCCTCACCTTTTCATACTTTGGGGAGCAGGTTTATTTTGGGTAGGTACCTCACCTGGGTCCAAACACGTTCATTCTGGTGACATTTAGCATATAGCTCTAGGTAGATACAGAAACATGTCTGTGTCAGGACAGACTAATGGAATCCATTCCAGGGTCCAGGTGTGACAGAAGCACAGCTGCTTCCCCTCCTGTTGCATCAGTTTCCCTGTGGATAACCAGACCTTGCAACCCCTGCTTCTTCATTCTTTCATATTTCCACGTGTTCCTGCTGCTGATCAGCACTGAGCACAGCCCCCAGGCACTACTTTCAGCCTATCCCTGCTCTGCAGAGCACAGCTCCTCACCTCTGATGTGGTTCCTAAATTGCATTGGCAAAACACCGAATCCTGGATTGGGCTGTCCCAGCAGGAGAGCTGTGTTGTTCCCCCACCCTGGGCTTACCCAGTGATGTGCATATTCTGGTATTTGCATAGAGGTGTATATTCAAGGTGTTCACTCACCACAAATACAGTTCTGAAAGGAAGCCAAGTTGTTTCCTATTAATGACTCACTTCCATTCCTTCCCATCATGTTGCTGGGCAGGGACCTGTTTAAGCTTCTTTGTTTCATGCTGAGTTCTTATTTTCTGTGATAATTGCTACTTGCCAAAAGCTTCCTTTCTAGCAGAGTTCAAAATAAAGTTATTAAGTCATATACTTTGACACAATCCAGATTTTGTGAGAAAGGAGAGCCCTGCTAATGCCAATCCTTAGGGCAGGGTGCACACCAATACATTTAAATGTTGGGGAGCTAATTTTCTCCCTAAAACAGCATTTTGTGGGGTTCAGATTTATATAAGGAATGTGCTGTTCTGTTCCACATGGGAGACTGGAGGCCCAAGCTCCACCTTGCTGTAGCTGATGGAGTTCTCTCATTGATTTTAGGAATCTTTGGGTCTAGATCTTAAGGCCTGCAGTGTTTTACTAAAACAAGTCTCTTGTACCTGACTTCAGAGACAAATTCCATGCCCTGCCATGTCTCTGTGAGTCTTTTTATTGACTTTGGAGTAGGTTTTTCCCAAGGGGTACACAGACTAACAAATATTGTGGATAGTCTTGTCCTCCCTTTCCAAATGAAATCTGACATCAACTGTTGAGAAAGAAGAACCTGCATTATCAGAAATCCCCAAAGATATCTATGATCATCACCACTTTTGTTATTAAAGGGCGTGCTTTGCCATGGTTTGTTTGGTTTGTTTTATGAATTAACTTTGTGAATTCAGGAGATTAAAAGCTTAAACGGGATCAATGAAGACTGCACAGCATGCATCAAAGTAATTGCAGATTGTTTTTAAAACTCCAGAGGACTGCTAGTGTTGAAGAACTGAACGTTTAGGGCAGTAATTACAAATTTCTCAAGTAGAGAGATGAAAGGAAATGCATTATCAGCACACAAGGATGAACCAAACTGTGACTAGGACCACTCTTAGGGTGAAGGCACATGATGTCCTCATGAAGGCAGGAATCTGATCCGTGGAGCAGTTTGAGAAAAATAATTTGCTGCCTGTATGCAGGATGTTAACTACGTGGAAAAGTAATAAAGCACCATAAACCTTAGAGAGAATCACAGAAGCTTCCAGCACTGTCCTCCATCCTTTCCTTTTTAACTCTTAGCAATATTGTATGGAAAATACATTAGAATGATGAGTTTTGCTCAGCTCTGATTTCAAGATGGCAACATAAGATATATATTTGCCAGCTTTTGATTAAAATTAGGCTTCTCTGATCCATGAGCATAAAGCTTGTAATATTCTCATCTCTCAAATCCTTGATTTCTGATGTTCACTGTTCCCATAAATTATCAAGTACAACCAATAGAAAGCAGCTCATTTCTATCTAGTAAAAATCAGACAGATTTGTGGATTTGATACTACATCGTTCGAAGTATTTTAATATGCCAAATTTATGGAAATGCTGAATTTAATATTCTCAGAACAATCCACACCTGCTTTTCAGACAGAATTCCTTTCCTCCTCTGCCTGATCCCTTGAGTTTGGATAATCTCACTCTATTTTGCATGACCCAAGACGTGAGCTTTCTTTTTACTTAAAAACCAGAAGCTGTTTCCTACAGTCTGACTTAGTTCTCATCTGGAATCTGATTTATCTTGTTTTCTACCAGGAAGGTGGCAGGAAAGTACTGAGGTGCCCCTGGGAATGCAGGGGTGCAGGAGGCAGGCTTGCTGCTCTAGTGGCATTCCTGATTCCAGCTGGGGCAGCTGTGTGAGGACATTGGGATGAATTCCCACCAGTCTGGCTGACCCCACATTTTTTAACATTTTTTAGAAACCTGGGGGTGAGGCACCACTTCATCCTGAGCAGTGCCTAGAAGAAAGATTGAGATCAAAGCTCCTGTCTGGGAGCTCTGCTGCTTTCCAGCATCTAACCAAAATCCCTTGCCAACTGGTCAAAAACCACTGAAGTTATTACTAAAACCATCACATGCCTTGCATGGCTGTAGTATTCCTGGTCTCAGTGTCACATTTACCACAGGGAAAACAGGTCCACCTGTGGGGATGTGAAATAATGAAATGTGATGTCTTTTTCTTCTTTGATCCTTAAAAGAGGTAACATTAGGATTTTCTCAATACACTGTCATACCAGTGTGTAATCATTACAGAAACACTTGAAGATTTACTAACTTGTTGGAGTAAACTCTTCTGTTTTGTGCAGAAATTGCCTGTGCACAGTGCAGGGCTGGGAAAGAGCCGTGTTTCATCAGCTCGTGTGGTGTCTCGAGGAGGTGACATAGTTGGCAGTAAAGAGAGGATGTTGCAAGATTTCACAACTGCAAGGAAAATACTGAGCTGACCTTTTTTTTGGTTAGATCCTCATCTGGTGTAAATCAGGCAAGATTCACCAATGCCAAAATATTTCTGGATGCTGTTTCCCAGTTTTCCAGCATCAAAACTGATGTTTATAGAAGCTCCTAGTTGCACATATTAAAGTAATCAAGAGTATTTTCATTACTGACTGTGCAAGTGAAATGAAGACAGACATAATGGAAATGTGTTCAAAAAATCATATTGACAAAGAATTTAAATAAAAATGTTTTTTTTCTCCTGTGTATGGCTGTTGTGCACAGGTCTAACAGATGCCAGTAATACAATGGAAGGATTGTAGTGAGGGGGAAAGGAAATGTATTTCCCAATCCCAACTGGAAATTATGTCTCTTTTTAATTCCTCCAAGCAACTTAGATTTAAATAATTCTTTTTTTTCCCATTGGCCATTTCTCATAGCTGCACATCCCTTGAGTGAGTATCTTGCCTTTGGGACTAGCCACAGAGAAGCACAGTTCTCTTCCTCACATCTAGAGAAATTTTATTGGATTTCCCAAGCTCCTGCTCTGCCTCTTTCTGCTTCCATTACATTGTCTGGGATAATCATTTGTTGGGTTTTTTGAGAGAAGAAATATTTTCATTTTATTCAAATTCATGCAGATTTTCATGTTGTCATAGGTTCCAAGAGTTTCTCCTTCACACCTGCACTCACAAACCCTCTTCTTTCTTCTCAGGACACCAAGCAGCTGCCACGGAGATGCCAAATACTTGATCCTCCCCTTTGTCCTCCCTCTTTAGTCTCCAGATCTTCTATCCTGGTGAAGGACCCTATTTTTTGAAGGGGATCAGTGCAAATAATTCCCTCTGTTCTGTAGTAAGGGAAGTAGCCACTGCAGGGAGAGGGCTGGCTCAGGTGTGGGAGCCCGCTGGGGAAGGAGGTCATGGACAGGCGGAGTGCAGAGCTGCTGCCTCCCAGGAGCTCCTGGGCTGGGGGCTCTTTCTTGCTGGTAGGAGAAAATGTCCTCTTGCTCAGCTCCAGACTTGGCAGGAAGCTCTGAAATAAAACATGTACAGGACCAAGAGCTGAAGTGTCAGGGGATGGGATGCTGGGAGCAGCGCTGCCTCTGGGAACACTGCAGGTCCCTGCAGCAGTGGGACAGGTCCCACCCTGAGCAAAGAGTGTCCCACACAGCAGCAGCCTGGGGTCTACAGGTTATTTCAAGGGAGAGGGGCCTTGCAAGGGCTGCCTCAGGTGTCTCATCCTTGCAGATTGCTCTGCTCCTGCATTGTGTTTTCAGAGCACAAGTCAGCATTATGTTCTTAGGGGTCTAATTTTGAGTAACAGTTTGATGTGAAATGGATCTGCCTCTCTTCTTCCCTTCCTACCCCTTTTAGAAACACTCAGGGTGAGTTCACCTGAACCTGATTTGCAGGTATTTAACCTGATTTAACTGTATATGTAATCTGTATGAATGGCTGGCCAAGAAGCTCTTCAGATGTCCCACAGTGTGGAAAATATCCTGTGGGGTGGCTGAATAACTCACTTTCTCATCCTGCTTAGTGTTAGCCTTGCCTTCATCAGAGCTTTTCTCTCCTTCTGTGCAGATGTGAGATGTTCTGTAGTAGGGCAGGTACTCAAGGTCCAGCACTTGGGAATCTGGGCCGGGCTGCTTGTTGCAAAGCAGGAGGTTGGGATTCAAATCTTCAGGGCTGTCTCTGGTCAGCAGGATGTTTTCCAAGCCTCCTGGGCAGGATGACCAGCCTGCAGTGTTTTTCTTTCTCCACATCCTGAAATAAATTTGCATTTCATGGAACGTGATAAAATTATGCCAGCAATGGGCAAGAGCCCCAGGCAAAGTCAGTCCCCAAAGCTGATCTCTCCTCCTGTACACCCAGGCCATGGCACCTCAGCCACTGCTGAGAGAATCAGGCAAGTTAAAGACTGAGAGTCATAAGGATTTCTCATTGTCTTTCAGCTCTTTCTTCTTGAGCCTTGAAATGTCTTCTCATGTAGGGTTTTCAATTAAATTTAAATACCAAGTTAGTTCCTACACTCTCAAACAGTCTTTAGGAGTTCGCACAGGAAAAATATGTGATTTGTTTTTTTCTCCTTGTTGATTAAGAACAGCAATAACAAAGCTCAAAAAACAAGTCCCAGGCTCACTACCTGATTTTTCACAGGCTTCTCTTCAGCACTGTATAAAACCATGGCAGAGTGTTTTTACCTCGTTTGAGGTTAAACTTACATCAGATTTCATGAGCTGCCTTGGAAGATTCCAAGCCAAAGAAAAGAACTCCCACAACCTTGGGCTATTTAGGGTGATTTATGGTCTCCTGAAAATCCTTGTAGATCACCAGTGATTATGAGCATTCTGGAAATGGAAGAACATTGAAATCTGGGTAGAACCTGAAAAAAAAAATTGTAGAATTTTCCTCTCCTCCAGTTATATTCTTTCTGAGTTTTCTGTACAACCAAAATAGGTATATGCAATTCAGGTCTTTAAAATGGTTTGAACTTGAGGTTTCAAATAAATTCTTCTTCTATCTCTGTCTTTATTTGAAAAGCTAATTTAACAGGTCATTGCTATATAAGGCACTTTTTTACTGGGAAAAGAAAGGTTCATCTTGCTGTTACAAGTAAGCACACACAAATATTTTTTCACAGGAAAATTTGTCTGCTTCTTAGTTATCTGCTACTCTAGTACTCTTATTTCCCCATTCACATTGACTTTCTCCTGCTTTTTTCTTACCTAAGGCCCTATCTCCAAGGTTTTTTGCACTTAAGGATGCCTTACAGATATCTCATTCGAGTGGGCCTGAACCTGCCCATGGGGTGATGAACCCTGCTCACCAGGGTGAGACAGAGGATATTTTTATAGCTACCACATACTCAAGAAGAACCCAGGAAGGGGAAAGCCAGCAGAGAGGGAATCCTCATCCTGCATCTCTGGCTGCCATGGTGATGGGGTTCCAGGGCAGCATCACAGAGGGAGAGCCCCCCACCCACCCCAGCTCCCTGCTGGCAGAGCTGTCCCTTTGCTCCTTCCCAGTCTGGAGCAGATCCTGCCTTTACTGGGGTGCTTGCAGATGGCCTGGCCACTTTCTAAAGAAGCATCAGTTCCTTTTGTCTCTGCCAGTGAGGTAATGAGCTGCTGAGACAAGCCCAAATAGACCAAACATCACCTTCCTTCACCTCCTTCCTCTCTGGTGTAGGAGAGAATGTTTGTCTTCCAACCATGTGACCAGCAGCCAAAGTGACACATTCGAAAGGATAAATTTTAATAGAAATAGCTTCAGATTAATGCAGGTATTTTTCATTTTCATGCTAATTATTGCAAAGACAGCAATAAGTAACATTCCATTTTATTGCAACATAAGCAGAGAATCACAGGGTGGGTTTGGTTGGAAGGAACCTTAAATCTCATCTCATTCCACCCCCCTGCCATGTGCAGGGACCCCTTCCACCAGACCAAGCTGCTCCAAGCCCCATCCAACGTGGCCTTGAACTCTTCCAGGGATGGGGCAGCCAAAGCTTCTCTGGGCACCTTGTGCCTCGTCACCCTCTGAGTAAAGAACTTCTTTCTAACTTCTAACCTAAATCTCTTTTTTTTTTTTTTTTTATGTTAAAAACCTTTCCCCCTTGTCCTATTACTATTGGTCTGTGCACAAAGCTGCTCTCCCAGTATCTGCCCTAATAATAAAGCATTTCTGGTTTATAAATATGAAAGAAAGCATGAGAATGCCTCACTTATGCCCTTTAAAGTATTTCTAAGTCATGTATTTCCATACTTTAAAAAAAGAATTTATGCTGTGATTAAAAAGAGAGAGACAGACTTGATGATATTTCACACTAAAATTGTTATAGTGTATTTTCCTCCATTTAAACTTAAAATACATTTTAGTACATTAGAGATGATATTTTTTATTACTGCATCAACATGTATGTATTTCAGAGTTTAGTTGGCAAGTGTAATAGAGTGGGGCAACTTCTCTGACAATACATTAAAAAATGCTCATAAATTGCTGGGTAATGGAGAAATTCTGAATAAGATTCATTTCTGCATAGTTTGATCTATTTACTGAAATTCCAAAGCTCTAAAGCACAGGAATGATTTTGAATGGACTATTATTATTCATCCCATATATTATCCTGGTTGCTGCCTGCAGTAAAAGTGGTTTATTATAATGTGATTTCTCAGCTGCAACAGTCTGATATACTGGCAGCTAATGAAGTGTTCAGGCACCCAAAACCCCACCATCATTGAAATTCATTACCACAAAGGTTCTGCCAGAACTAATTGCTGTCAAGGCTGCTTATGCACATCTTAGTTTCATTTCACAGAATGAGAGAGCTGATGCTGGTACAAACCAACAGGAACAAACCCCCCCAGCCTGCAGCACACCCCAGCACAGTGCTGGAGGTTCCTCCAGTGAGCTGACACTCTGGCAGGGCCAAGAATAGTCTGAGGATTTGGATGTGCTTTTTTTCCCTTGAAATTGAAATATGGAATCAGTGTGTAGAGGAAATGACGTTCAAATATAGGAGAGATTTAGGGGAAAATTGGGGAGGTCTCAGCTGCCTCCAGTGCACCCTGAATCACTGGGCAGGGCATGGGCTTTGGGACAGAGACGACTCAAAGACTCAGAGCTGGGATTTGGAGATGAGTGGTCAGGGGTCCTGTGGTGTTCCAGGCCCTCCTGCACCCCTGGGGGCTGAGCTCCCACCTCCAGCTCCCACTGCCCTTGCAGCCTTCCCTGGCCAAGGCACAGAGCTTCCTGTGCCCCCAAATTTACACCCACAGGCTGACATCCACACATGTTCTGAGCTGCAAAGGCTCTTTTGCAAAATGAGTGCATCTTTAAAGATTCTTCTATGACAAAAAGCGATAGAATTATTGAATCATTAAGACTGGAAAAGACGTTCAAGATCAGAAAGTCCAACCTTTGACTGAATAACGACAAAACCATACTGTGAGTGCCACATTTACTCATTTTTTTTAGCACTTCCAGGGATGATGACTCCTCCATTTTACTGGGTAGCCTCTTCCAAGGTTTGACTGCTCTTTCAGTGAACAAATTTTTCATTATATCCAATGTGAACCTCCCCTGGTGCAACTTGAATCTGTTTTCCCCTTGTCTTATCTCTAGTTCCATGGGAGAAGTGGCCAACCCTCACCCTGTCACAATCTCCCTTCAGGTATCTGTAAGAGCAATAAATGCAATTTTCAGGAAAGAAAGGGAGAGGAAGTTTTGGGCTCAGCAGATATTTCTGAACCCTGGGACTGCCTGAACAGATTTGTTGAACAAACCATTTACATGCTATTTGCACATTCCTGTTTCAAAAGTCAGCCTACACGGATTGCTCCTGCTACGCCTTGCCAAAATCCTTGGGAGTGATCCAAGGGAATGATCTTGACTGTTGCAGGTGGGTTGTGGACCCTTGAGAGGTGCAGGAGGTGTCAGGGAGCTCACTAATTATGGCTCATTACAGCATGGAGGGGAAGGATGTCCTCAGCAGGGTGAGTTTTGGTGCTTTAGCAGGACACTTCCCAAACACCTCCTGACATGGGCAAGGTGAACAGCGATGGGAGTTCTCTGTCTCAACCTCTTGCTGTTAACATTTTGCTGCTGAGATCAGTGGGAGCAAAGCTGCCCTTTTGGGGAACCTTTCAGTGTTTTCTGCAATGATTTCCCTGTGACTTCAGACCTCTGTGACTTGGCCAGTTTGTTACAACAAAGACAATTTTTATTGTCTCAGTGAAAAGTCTGGATGTGTGTTGTACTTGCTACATACGCATTTTCAAGCATTAGTCATGCCATAACATCTGCTTTTTATTGGTAATTATACTATCCCCATTTTAATAAGAAGTAATTCTTAAATTTCTCATAAAATGTACATGACTCCGGGGAAAGAAGGTGAAAGGTTTTGCAAGCCTCTCACAGCCACAGACCTAAATGAGTCAAAATAAATCCTTCCTGAGCAGAACTTGTCCAGCCACTCACGACAGCACAACCAGGGATGTCTGTGTGACTTGCCATCCCTCTTTCTTCTAATTGTTCATGCTCTGCAGAACAGACCTTTCAAAGTCTGTGCAGCACAGCCCTGCTGGGGACTGTTAATGTGCTCAAAAATGAGGACCTGGTCCTAAAATGGCACATATGTGGATACCTCCTGGGAATAGCTGGAGTGGAATTAGCATGAGGGGGGTCCTATGAGATCAGGTCTGGATGGAGAATAGTAAAAGTTTGTGGGTTGTTTCCAAGTGTTTTAGACACTTTGGAATTGCAAATAGGTGTCCGGATTAATGGACCATAGGTTGTTTGCATTCATATTTGTGGTAGTCTTGGTATAATAGTGTGCCTGAAAAATGAGTAACATCTGAAGTAGAAGACCAATATCCAGATAAGGAATCATGAAAAGAAATATTTTGGGGCTCCATTAAAAGCTTCCAGTTTCTCATTTCCCACTGTTTCCCTGTAGGCAAGTGCTGCTGTGCTGCTTTGGCCTGTGAGAACTGGGCTCTGCAGTTCCATAGCCTGTTTCCAGGGATTTTCCTGGCAATTCTGGACAAGGAAGGCAGTGACAAATGACACTTTTGCAAGGTCATCCCTAAATCTTTGAAAACCAGGGAGCTTTTTCAGTGGCTCCTGCCATTCACTGAATGCCAGCAGCCAAGCCCATATGGAGCATTGTGTGCTGAGCTCATTGTCGATGCAAATGCACACAACTAGTTTTGATTAAGAACAAAATGAAGAATTGACTCAATCTGCTTTTCCTTTGTTTGAAATGCTTCAAGCCTCTCATTATCATCAGGGTTTCTTTCAGCGCAGGAAATCGGAATTTCCATAAAATAATGCTGAAAGGCACAGGGTGAAGTCAAAGAACATTTACTTTCCTAACGAATGGAAGGATAAACATGCAAAACAAATTTGGGGACACTCAACTAATCATTTGGGGGCATGTTATGGCATGTAGATTGTTTAAATTATTCAATATATATTAAGCAGCCACATACACAAATGGTAAAAGGACAAAGCAAGGGGTTTGAGAGGCCTTTTCCCTTTGCACAGTAACTCTCAGCTATCCAGAGTGTGATTATTGCATTCAACAGCCAAGCAGAGTTTGCATGGTAGAGTGCCCAAATTGCAATGTTTCCATTTGGGGGTTGGATTAGATGACCTCTAAAGGTCCCTCCCAACCCAAACTATTCTATGATTCTATGATTTATGGGAACAAGGATCTCCTTCCAATGCGTGGAAGGTCCCATGGCAGCATTTGTAGCCTTGGGGTCACAGAGGTGGGATCAGAAAGATTTTGTGTAACCTCAGGGCTGTGTTTGGAAATGCTGATGCTTGGAGGGATGGCCACTGAGCACAGCCAGCATGCAGGTGGTCCAGCACCATTTCCCATCCTCAGGATGTGCTGGAGGGTTGGAAAATCCTTGTGCCAAGGGAAACTGGAAAGTGGCAATCACATTCCCCTCTCTTACATCCGGATGGATCTGGCCAGAGACACCCTTCATTTTTTATGGGGTTTAATCATAGCCAGGGCTGGAAGTGCTCCCTGCTAATCTGGGTGTTTGCTATTTCCAGTGCAAGACCTGGCTATCCCAGGAATGATACTGGAGGGCAATTTTTCTGGGAAGAGGGAAATTAAGGGAAGGATGTTTTTACCGAGGATGACATTTAAGAGCTATACTGGAAAGACAGGCTCTCCAAAATGAGAAAAAGGGGGAATTGAAGGTGCTTTTTCCCTATGTCTCTGCATACCTCATCATGAAAATATCAATAACAAAAGCAGCTCCTGTTTCCTTGTGTTGCCTGCCTGCCTTCCCCGGGTGGCATGCAGAGGTCAGGCTCCTTCCATGAGGCTGGAGAGAAGGAGAGTTGTGTTCAAGGCACATCCTTGCAGAGAAAAAACTACCTGTGAGCAGGTGAGGGGCTGGCAGGAGGGTGGCCATTGCTTTACTCTGGTCCCAGGGGACATTACTGGGAAAGAAATTATCTTTGAGACACATAAAATATGGCTGTAATTTCCAGAAATATTTTACAAATAAGGACCAAAAAGAATAGTGTTAAAATCTATTAAAAGTCAAAAAGTAATACATATGAGGAAGACTAAACATCCAACTGTCTTTTGACAAAGTTGGTGATTCCTATGTGCTGTCTTAACAGCAAATGTTCCCAGTGTAATGTTTGCTTGCATCACCTGGAACACCCCAGTTGAGCCATTGTCCTAAACAACACAAAATATCCCTTTCCTTTGGTTTAATGACTCAAACAACAGCTCCCAGCTTCTCATGTTGTGCACTCAAAAGAGGTCAGAGTGTGGGTTAATCCTGGAGACAGGAGAATATTCCCCACAGGAATACTCCCCACCATTTAGGAGATGGAGGTTTGGTGTTGGGGGACACAAAAGGCAGATTTCAGGGTGAGTTTGATAAATCTTGGATTGAAAAAAAAATTAAAATANTCTTTGCAGAGAAAAAACTACCTGTGAGCAGGTGAGGGGCTGGCAGGAGGGTGGCCATTGCTTTACTCTGGTCCCAGGGGACATTACTGGGAAAGAAATTATCTTTGAGACACATAAAATATGGCTGTAATTTCCAGAAATATTTTACAAATAAGGAACAAAAAAAAAAAAAGTCTTAAAATCTATTAAAAGTTGAAAAGTAATAAATATGAGGAAGACTGAGCATCCAACTGTCTTTGACAAAGCTGGTGATTCCTATGTCCTGTCTTAACAGCAAATGTTCCCAGTGTAATGTTTGCTTGCATCACCTGGAACACCCCAGTTGAGCCATTGTCCTAAACAACACAAAATATCCCTTTCCTTTGGTTTAATGACTCAAACAACAGCTCCCAGCTTCTCATGTTGTGCACTCAAAAGAGGTCAGAGTGTGGGTTAATCCTGGAGACAGGAGAATATTCCCCACAGGAATACTCCCCACCATTTAGGAGATGGAGGTTTGGTGTTGGGGGACACAAAAGGCAGATTTCAGGGTGAGTTTGATAAATCTTGGATTGAAAAAAAAATTAAAATATATTTTCTTTTAGTTGGTGCACCTCAATGAAATATTGCTTTGTCTGTGCAGGACAACCCCAAATATGGGGAAAAATTACAGCTGTCAACATCTGGGAACCAGAAGAAGCCTAAAGTAGAAAGCAGAAAGGGAGGATGTGTCAGAGATTGACACCATTAGGTTTTCTTAAAGCAAATCTATCTCTGCCTTCACAGTGGTAGGTGGAAGTGAAAAGAAAACTCATTGTGTGTTTAAAAAACAGGTCATCTTCAAGAAATGTCACTGAACCCTTGAGCAGACATGAGCAAACAGCCCTGGGGGACTCATTTGTCTTTGCTGTCAAGAGGAAAATTAAGACTCCAGGGGACACAGAGGCTGAGTTTGATGGATGCTTGAAGCAGAAGGCAAGCGGGTCATCATTCCTGCAGCAGGAAAACAGGTTCTTCCCCTGGAGAAAAGTGACTGTGTCAAGTGTACACCTGTGGGGAGGAGAGAGGCAATGGGAAGATAAATGGTGGAAAGTCCCTAAAATCTCGTTTGGTATTGACAGCAATAACCTCACTGAGGAGCTGGGGGATGGTTGTGCTGCCTGACGCATCTGTGGGCAGAGGGGGGTTGGTGGTTACACCAGCATTGCTCTCCCCAGGGCCAGGGCTGGCTGTTTCAGGGGATTGGTCCCAGCCCTGAGGGATTTTCGGGACCTACCCAGTTCAGGTGCTGCAGCTCCACTCCATGGCACAAACCAAACTGCCCACAGTGGAGAGGGCTGGGAGACTTGCTTCCAAATTCTGATCCTAATGACAAACTATACATAGATACACCTGGATACAGCACCTACCTGATGGGAGGACATTCCTTTGATAATGTTCTGCAGCTCCCAAACCATACTGTGGGATACCCAGCCCTGAGGAGGAAGAGTAAATGAAATTTCTGTTTTAATCAATGTACAAGAAATATTACCTCTTGTATATCCTTGGAGCTCTTCTAGATCAATTGTCTTGTCTTCCTCCTAACATACACATATGCAGGGAAGATAACTGCTGATTAATAGCCTGGAGCCATTTTTGTTGATCCCTGGTCAGCTGTGCAATACATATCTCCACTCAAAATCAAAATTTGACTTCTATAAGCAACCTATGTCCACCGTGAATTTCCATCATGGTGAATCATGCCACTGGTTTTACTATTTTTTTCCTGTTTTCTAATCAGATTTATTTCAGCCATAAAACAGAATCTGATGATTAATGTTCAACAGATTTCATCTGAGAAATCTGTGCTATTGAGTTATTGATACAAAGAAAAAAGGAAAAAATATTCTGATGATATTTCAATATTGTTACCTGCCAATGCTGGGAAAAAAGCAGCAGACATGCTCCAAGCCTTGAGGTCATCTTAAATAATATTAAAAGTTTTCAACTTTTTAATTAAGTTAGTTTACTTTTTCAGTTCAGGCACTGAGGATGTACGGAACTCTTTAAAGGTACTTTTCCTGCAGTTCTCACATAATCATGGCCTGCAGGAGGGGGAAGTACCACAAATAATGAGACATCCTACTAAGCCGCACAGTTTGGCAGGCACAGAGCTCTCTAAAGAGACTCAAGGTGTTTATAGACATTTCAGCTATGTTAGATCTTAAGGGCTACCCTTTAAATCCTCAGCATCTGCAGCTGTTTCCGAGCAGGTAGAGAAGAAAAGGTACCAGTGACACAGAGAGTGGACTGGAAAAGAATGTCCAGACCTGAATAGCAGTCTCTGGTCATGACAATCACCTCCATCAGCTGGTTCCTGGGAAGGGACAAGCTCCTGTTTGGCAGCAGACCTCATTATAGTAGTATAGAAAATAGAAATATTAAACTTCACTGCATCCTGTGACATCCAGCCCTAGAAGGCAAGTAAGGAAATTGCTCTTTGGGTTGCCAGCTCCATCACCACCTCCATGCACATGTGGCAGTGACCAGTGGTTCATACTTGATGGTCCAGATCACTATTCAATTTATTTTAGGAATATATTCTTCACTGAGCAGGCTGGCCCACTGGAAGGTGTCCATGGCTATGGCAGGGGGTTAGAACAAGGTGAGCTTTAAACTTCCTTCCAAACCAAAGCCTTCTGGGATTCTGTGATTTGGCATCTGGGACTGTTTCCTCTTAGGCAACAATCCATGGGTTGAGCAGCAATCCAGCTCCACTCAAGCTTCACTTCTTTGCCTCTGGCAAAGTTTGGATGGTGCAGCTGGGAATTGGATCCACTCCTGCCCTGGAGGCAGCCTCACACCAGTCAGACTGGGGGATTTTGCCTCGGGTGGCTCATCCATACTCACTATTTACCACAGCAGCAGCTGCAGGCAGCTGTGCTCCTCCAAGGTCCTGGTCCTTCTGCAATTCCCCCATCCCCAGCACGAGGTGTCCCTTTGGAGCAGGCTCGGCCAGCAGAGGGAGGGAGGATGGTCCCGGCAGAGCCTGGACAGCGAGCTGAGGAAGGTGGATGCAGCCTGTCCAGGAAACACATCCCCAGGACATGACAGCACATCCCAGGGGCTGCACTCGTGCTGGGAGGGAAGGACTGGGCTTGCATTCAGTCTTCCCTTCTCACTTGGGAGCACAGTTTGAGCACATTTTCTAAAGCTACTTCTGTGTTTTTCCCAAAATCCTACCTCAATACTTCTAGTGTGATTCTCAAGGGAAAATAATCCATCAAGGGTCAACGTGCACACTGCTGAGTGCCTGTGGCATGGCAAGGATCCCACCTGCCTCACTGTGTGTGTGCACCCACATCTCCCCATGCCAGGGGAAAACCTCTATGGAAAGGGAGAACTTTGTCCCACAGCAGCTAACAGTGAGCCACAGCATTCCCAAACACCAGGCTAGCACAGTAACTAAAGCTCCAGGGACATGCAAGGGGGACATGCAAGGGGGAGGCTCCCAGGTGCAGCCCTGCCGTGGTGGCAGCCCACACGAGGTGTAAATGAGCTGATGTGGATCAGCTGGACACCACTGGCTGTGCCCTCCCCTTCTCAGCAGGTTCATGGTCACATCCCTCACGTGATGATGGAGAAGGATCTGAATATCCAGCCTCATCTCAACTGGATATACTTTGCCTGTGGTCATGCTCTTCTGCCCAGAAAAGTGTTTTTAAGGAAGGAATTGAGATCACCCACCTGATGCTCAGGTGAAATTTGGATTCACCTGTCATGGTCTTCTTGCTCTAGAAACTGGATTTCAGTGTTCACACTTAGACAATCCAAGACTGACAAAATCTGCCATTTGCTCTTCTCTGCTGAGCTATACTGGGCAGCTCAACCAAAAAAAGTATAAAAATGTAATTAATCATTTTTAAGTCATGGGTATATCTGAACATATATTAAAAGCAAATGACAAATGTGAGACAGAGCCAAGGCAGAGCATGATCACACTCCAAATGAGATTTGGAAATAAACCATCTAAACGGATCTCCCTTGATGATGGGCTTGCAAGATTGCAGAGGAGCTCTGGGCCTGGAATTTGTTGTGAGGGAGCTGTGGTTGGATTTCTTATTGTCGCTGTTGTTTTGCAATGCCATAATAAATGTTGGTGAATTTGTAAATCATAAAAGCAGGGACCATGGTTGGGTGCTTTCATCCAAGGACTAGAACAAATATTTTTGGTGTCAGCCCATGCCAGAGAGATTTTCAGTATTATAAATTAGAAACAAGAGGGGAAAAAATTAAAAAGCCAAACAAGCAACAGCTGTTTGGAATGGGGCCCTAAACCCAAACTATATAAATGATGTTCAGACACATGCTGAGAGACAGTGACAAGAAAATTCTCAGCACAAGAACAGGGTCATTTATAAATATTCTGCTCACAGGGCACGGTTTTTGTCCAGACACATGAAATAAGTCATTTTTCAGTAATTTCAAGAGGCTTTGGTGACCCAGCCTCTTCCACACCTACCTTGTGCTGCACTGGTCAGAGCCCCCTGTGACAATTTTGGGATGTGTCCCTGGAGACTGTACAGGGATGTGGCACAGCCTTGCACAGCACATCAGGAAACATTAAAAACAGCTGAATTAGGAAAATGTCAATAGACATTTTAACATTGGGGATAGCAAAGCAGAGGTAATAGAGAATAAGTATCAAAAGAAAACAGCAAGTGCCATTGAAAGCCTTATAGAAGGAGATTATAGACATGCACACTCTCCAAAATGAATTATGAGTATTAGTTTGTTTGGAAAGGTATTTGCCCTTTGGACAGCCATATTTTTGTTTTGAGCTTCAGAAACATAAATTACAGTCATTTAAACCCCAGGCTTACATTTTACTTCAATGACGTAAATGTGTTCCCAACTTTCAAAGGCCAGCTGTCCCTTACAGCAAGAGGTAGCAATTATATAAAATTCTTTTATTGCATGGAGGTATTTTCAGTCCTTTAAGTTTATGTGCCCCAGGTGAAGTAATATAAACAAAACTGTAGCTGTCACAATTGTGTTAATAATGGAAACTGCATTTGGGAAGTTTTAGGGATAAAACCTATAACTTTATACTGCTGAGGTGTCAAAGCTTTCCAATGTAAAACAGAAGTGCAGCTGTGGAAGGCACCGAGAAAGGTTTCTGTAAAACCAACATTCACAGGCTCTTTGGGTGGATAAAGGTGGTGGCTTCTGAGCCACAGTTGTTAATCAGAATTGCTGCAAAAATAAGGTTAAAAATACATTTAAATGTCTCTGGTTGTTTTGTAAACTGCAGATATACAAAGTTAAATCCCTCCCTAATGTAATCTCACTGAAATCCATATTTTACAGATGTGCTTGTGTTCATGGCTGATGGTAGCAATGAAATGCTGAGGCACAGCTTGAGTGTGGACACATCAGGCAAGCCAGTCTGGCCCTTGGCTCGGGGAATTTCTTCTTCAGCTTCAGTGCAGGACTTCTCTATTGTGGATTGCTAATCCCTTGATTTAAACTTCAAAAACTGACCAATCAAAGAAATTGATTGCAACACTGTAGGTATTTGGGTTTGTGTTGGTTTTTTTTTTCCCTAAGCCAAATAGATGAAAAGAGAAATGCTGCAACTTTAGAAGAACCATTTGAAAGATCAGAGCCAACAAAAAACACACCAAAAATTGCTGATGTGCCTATGGATGGATCTAATTTTCTGCTCTGTCCATCCTGAGAGCAGAGCACAATGCAGCTTCCAAAGACACTTGGTGTTCCCAGCTGTGCACACACCTGGAGCTGAGCTGATTCTGATCTCCAGCTCTTGGGCTTTGTACAACAGTGACATCCTGGGCCACATGGAAGACAATAATTCTTCTCTACAATGAATTTTAGAAACAATTTTCATTCTGCAGCCAGAAATATTCATTTCCTTGCACAGAATCACAGAATGGTTTGGGTAGAAAGGGATCTTAAAACATCTTGTTCCAACCTCCCCACCATGGGCAGGGGCACCTCCCACTAGCCCAGGTTGCTCAGAGGCCCATCCAACCTGGCCTGGAACACTTGCAGGGATGGGGCAGCCACAGCTTCTCTGGACAGTCCCATCCCAGTTCCTCAGTACTCTCACATGGAAGAAATTCTTCCTAATCTCCCATCTAACCCTGCCTGCTGTCTGTTTGAAGACATTCCTCCTTGTCCTCTCACTCCAGGCTCTTGTCCAAAGTCTCTCTCCAGCTCTCCTGGAGCTGTTTTAGGCACTGGAAGGGGCTCTCGGGTTTCCCTGGAGGCTTCTCTTCTCCAGGCTGAGCATCCCCAGCTCTCCCAGCCTGGCTCCAGAGCAGAGGAGATCCAATCCAAAGCCATTCATACCCACAGCAGTGAGTTCACACTCACCCATGACACAGTCAGGGCATCTGCTATCAGTCTTCCAGCAAGGCAAGGCAAAGGTTTGGAGGCAGAGAGGGAAGGTTTGGATGCAGTTCACGTCTCTTGCTTGGTGAACTGACAACGAGGAGAATTGAACTTCAAAGACTTCCATTACACAGCCAATGACATTTAGGAAGAAAAGGAAAATTACCGCTTTTTTAGGAGATTTACAAATGCCATCCATGTCCATGGGTGTAATTTTCCACTGAGGAAAAAGAATTTCAGAAGTAACATATGGACCGTGCAGTAAAGAAGTTACCATAGCAACTAGCCTCCTAAAAATCCCTATATATGTATACAGAAATCAAATGCATGTAATAATTATGGCCGCATATCTAAAGTAATTTATGAGTTCCATCTCCCTAGCTTTTCCTGTCTATTAAAAGTCTAATTCATGCTTTGAATATCTGCTTACTCTGCTGCCTCTTGAACCTCCACACATTTTGCAACTGAAAGTCAAAAGCATCACAACTGACAGTCACTGACAACAGAGTGAAATCTAATTTAGCTAATTCAAAATATATGCTATAAGCATAAAAGAGTGGTTATAGGACCAGAATGATTTAAACTCTGGGAATACAGCTGAGATGACATTTAAGTTCAGAAAATGTTAGCTGTTAAAAACAAACAGATGAAGGGGTTTGAATGTCAGAGGAGTATTTCAAAAACAGTGTGTTTTACTGGGGAGAAGAGAATTTGGGGTGTTTCAGCTCTCCGTCCCCTCAGTGACCCCTGTGTCATGGATTATGCTGCCCCAGAGTGAGCTCATGGACATTCACTTGTGCTATATTTTGAAATCTCTGGGGAGATGTCTTAGCAGATTCCATGGCTTGGCATGGCACTCTCCCATATTTCTCTGTGGTCTGGCATTAGGAACCAGAGATATTCCTTTTTGTCTGCTGGATACTCTGGAAACTTAACAGAGATGGATTTCCTAGATGGGAATCTAAGAATACAAAACCCCTGCTGTTGAGAGTAGATGGAGTCAGTGCCAAGAGACAATCTCCTGAATGTGGGACAGGAGGCATCAAGTGCATTGATGTTTTCTTCCAGATCCAAAAATGCCACGAAGAAATATTTTATCCTTGCTCCTGGGGCATCAACCAGTGTTTTTGGCTAGCCAAAGTGGGGAGAGTTAAACTTGATTAAATGTAAATTTTACAGACTGATGTCACAGTTTATGAGCTGACTGTCCTGAATGTTGAGGTCAGCCTCTGCACCCAGAAGCCCCAGGTGAGGTTCAGGTCCCATTTTGCTCTGTCTTCAGACAGGAAACAAACCAATTAAGTGCATAATAAATGAACAGACTCTTTAGCAGTGTTCAGGCTCTCAGTGAGCTTTGACACATGCTCTAACTCAGCAGTGTTAAGCTTAGCATATTAAAGGCACTTTTTCATCACACCTGACTCTTGTTCCTGCAGGTAGGAGCCTCCTCTGTCCTTGCTGTGCCAGAGCCTGCGCTCCTGTTTGTGAGATGCTGCATTCCCTGTGTGCAAGCAAGGCTCCTGCTTCCCTCTCAAAATGAACAGTTGGAATTGTCCAGTGAGTCTCTGTTTGTCACTGGGACTTCTCAGAGCCCCTCCTTTCTCTGACTGCTGCTCCCCTTCCTGCTCCAAGCACCAGCGGCTAGGACGTGCTGCCAAAAGAGCTGAAATGCAACCTTGGACAGGTTTGGTGCAGGTTTACCCCACTTCCATCCTTCCAGCCCTCCCAGCTGCTTGTTCTTTCACCCTTTCAGAGCAAGTTGAAGAAGCTTGGCAAGAACAAGGTCCTGTAAATGTCGCTTCTGAGGGAATGCTCTGCTAATGCTCTTAAGTGGACATTTATCCTGCACTGAAAACTGACAGAAAGTTAATAAAATCACATTTTTATGCCCCTTGAGCACTTGTTCCTGATGAGAGTTATTTCTATCACAAGCTTTAGCTCTCTCCCTCTGGCTAATTTGCGGCAAAGTCGCTCAGGAAAAGACCAAGATACTCTTTTTGTTACATGAGCAGAGAAGTATTTGTTCTCCCTGAGTGGAAGTCAGTACTGTTAGAGAGCCAGAAGAAGACTTTGGCTGAACTTAAATCCTTTCTTTAGTGTGAGTGGATTTAAAACTGGCTTTTACTCAAATGTCATTTCGCTCTGGTTACAGACACACTTGATTCTGTCTTGCTCCACCATAAAATAAAAAGCCCCTTTATTTATTTATCCATTTTTTGCAATGTCTCATGGGTCTGTGACATTTCTCTTCCTGCAGTGGGGACTGGTTTTTTTTTCTAGTTTTGATTCATTTTGTTCTTCTGTTTAGGCATGAAGAGAGGTGCTCCTAAGCCAGGAGTCTTCATAGTCCACGTCACACCTGGACCTCATCTGCTGGGGAGGAGAGTTCCATGTGTAGCCCCAGTGTGACAGGCTGAAATTACAGCTGCTGCCTGGCAAGAAAATGGGAAAGAATCCCAAAACTTGAGGGTTATGGGAAGTTATTCCACCTTGCTGCTTTGCTTGGTGGCCGTTTCTGGGAGCTGTGATGCCACCCCCCTGGCTCCCAGCCTGACAGGGGTCACCCTCTAACCACATGGTAGGAGCAAAGCATTGTCCCCAGGGATGAAAACAGCTTATTGCAACAGCTTTTCTAGCTCACACTAAGTCATGAATGATAAAACAGATGACTTTTTAGGAAATGTGACCCCATGTTTGCTGGCTGAAGCTATACCTGTCACTCTCAGGGGGATTACAGTTCCACCCACATCCCATGGAGAATGTGTGGGTTTATGGATGATACAAAGTTTGGTGATTATTCCTTTGAAATGGCCATTCTTTTTTATTCTGGACATATAAAATTCTTTCTGGTGGCTATACATATAATAATTCTTCTTAATGCTTTCCCCATAAATATTCACTTTACAGAGGGAACTCCACATGCCTTTAGAACTCTGAGGGACACCAATCCTGAACAGGGCAGAAACACAGCAGCATTTTAAAGTCTGGCAGCAATAACAGCCACAAGAAGGAATAACAGCGACTGCAATGAGCAGTGTCTTAGGGCTGGGTGTTTAGTTTCTCAACACTTGATCTTGCATGAGACACAACACTCTTGGGTCCTTAGCTTAGAGCACCCATAGGAAGTAAAGATAAAAATGTGTCTGCACATCCTCATGTTTATTGTGAGGGAGAAATAATTTAGAGGCATCAAGATGCAGAATCTTCACAGGTGCCTCTGACACAGAGCACATGGATTGAAACAGAGGGGACTTTATTGTCAGAAGAAATTATTGTACATACCGAATGTACAATAGAGTGCCTGGTTTTTATAAATTCAGAAAATGAGAGCCATGATCTGCAGGTAGCATGCCAAATGTGAGCTTTGAATGTCTTTGTTGTTGTCGGTCCTGCATTTCCCATTTTTTCCTGGTGAAGGGAATGTGCCAAGGCTGATGCTATGATCTGTGGGTTGTGTGCTGAGAAGGCAGCCTGTGAAACCTGCTGCCTCCTCCTGACCTGCTGGGCAGAGTCTGTCCATCCTCAGGGCACAGGAGCCTGTGGGTCCAGACTTGCTGGCAGAATCAGGGATCCTGGCACTCACAGGGTGCTCCTGCCTGCCCATGAGGCAGCAGGACACTCAAATCATTGCTCCTGGCTGCTGTTCAGGAGAGACCTCTAGGAAAGGACTTACATTCCTTTGAAATGAGACTTAAACACACGCTCAGGTGCCTCCTGGAGCAAAGGTATCCATGCACATGATAAAGGTGAGGAGGTGGCACAACTCACCTGGCAAAGAACAGGCAGCATTCCCACAATCTGCCCTCTTGCCAGGCCAACATCACGGTGCCCCAGATCCACAGATTTACCCCCCCAGGCTTGAAGAGAGGCCATTCACAGGACAAATTCTCGTGACCTTTCCAAAGCTCTCCCCAGGCTAGAGATGCCAGGCTTGAAAAAAGTCATTTGCTGAATGATTTCTTAATGTTTGTGTCTGCAGGGGAAATTTCTTGTGCTTTTAATTTATTGCGGAAGAAAAGTGGAAACAGGGAAGGCTTTATGATTTTTAAATGTTCTAACATTTATTTTGGTGTTTCAATTTTTATTACAATTATGCTTGTGACAAAGGAAATTCCTCAAGACCAAGAGCTAATGTTTGCTCTCAGCCACTAATGCATTTTCAATTAATGTCAGAATATGCTAAAACTATTCTTTTGCTGCCTCAGTAGGGAAGAAAAGCCTCTGGCACATGAGTGTGCAACACTGTCAGTCCCATTGCTTGTAAACACTGCTCAAACACACCTTCCTCTTGCTATCCCTTTACTGTTACTGGGTCATGATCGTCCTCTGTGGAATTTCTCTTGAGCTGGATTTCTCTCTTGGTGAGCAGACTTCTTGGTGAACGTTGTGCAAAAGACACTTAGTTCTCCTGGGGCTGGTGTGTGAGAGGAAATCTGTTGTTCTCACTCTGTTCTGATCAGAAATTCTGAATATGCATCTCTTGAAACGCTTATTTTCCTTTCCTGCAAGCACTTCTGTGCCACATTCCCTCTTGGAGCAATCAGAGTGGTTCCAGTGACGTGCAAACTGGTGTCTTCACAGAATCACAGAGTGGTTTGGGTTGGAAGGGACCTTAAAGATTGAACTCCCTGCCATGGGCAGGTCAGACTGCCCAGAGCTCCATCCAGCCTGGCCCCATCCAAGCCATCAGCTGGTCTGNTTCTTTTGCTGCCTCAGTAGGGAAGAAAAGCCTCTGGCACATGAGTGTGCAACACTGTCAGTCCCATTGCTTGTGAACACTGCTCAAACACACCTTCCTCTTGCTATCCCTTTACTGTTACTGGGTCATGATTGTCCTCTGTGGAATTCCTCTTGAGCTGGATTTCTTTCTGCAGACTTCTTGGTGAACATTGTGTAAAAGAGACTTAGTTCTCTTGGGGCTGGTGTGTGAGAAGAAATCTGTTGTTCTCACTCTGTTCTGATCAGAAATTCTGAATATGCATCTCTTGAAACGCTTATTTTCCTTTCCTGCAAGCACTTCTGTGCCACATTCCCTCTTGGAGCAATCAGAGTGGTTCCAGTGACGTGCAAACTGGTGTCTTCACAGAATCACAGAGTGGTTTGGGTTGGAAGGGACCTTTAGGATTGAACTCCCTGCCATGGGCAGGTCAGACTGCCCAGAGCTCCATCCAGCCTGGCCCCATCCAAGCCATCAGCTGGTCTGGATCTCATTTCAAGGCTCTGTGTTCTTCCACATCTGAATCTCAAATTAAATGTTGGATATAGTCACTTAACTCCTGATCCCTGGATTTCCTACCTCAGCGTGGTTAATAGCTTACATCCACTTCTGGCATTATATGATATTTATTATAGCTGTGGAAGTCACGCCAGCCAGTGAATTAGATCACGTTATGACACTCCCTTGACCTCTGCATCAGCACAAACAAAGCAAATAAAGTGATTGTTTAGGTGCTATTCTACCTTTTTGTACTTCAAGTAGAGAAATCTTGCAGGAATTTCAGATCTCCAAAGGTAAGTACCGACACAGGAAAGGTGCTCCTTCGTGTTCTGAAGCTTTGCTTGTATAATGCTCCCCCAGTCAACACCTGCTACTTAAATCCTTCTGTTTTCCATCCCAGGAACAGCTTCCTGATGCCTGAAAGTGCAGCTGGGCTGTGGTTGCCTTCCACGGAGGCCGAGGGCAGGCGGCCCCGGTGCCTGGAGGAGGAGGGATGCGCTGCCCGCCCGGCAGATGCGCTTTGATCCGGCCCGTGCCGGGACCCGGCAGCCCCGGCCGCCCCCTCCATCTGCGGATCCGGGGCTCTGGAGGGCCAGGATGTCGGACCTGGCCACACAACAGACACTGGAGCAGAAAGCCAGGAGTAAACAGCTTCCTCGTGCTGCTCCGGGATCGCCTAAAACATTCTGACCCGTAATATTATAAGTTAAGATGTGATTGTATTCAATACAACAAGCACATGTGTTCTCAGAGGTGCAGGATGCAGGCATCACATCTTGACTGAGCTGGGTAGAGCTCAGTGTCTGTGCATGGTGCAGGAATTCACGGGCAGAACGCTGGGAGGGAGCCCTGGGCTGGGATTGCTCTTTGATCTGATCCCCTTGGTGCTGCAGAGCCGTTTGCTGCCATGTCCAGACACACTGGACTTGCAGAGGGCTATTCCCTGGCATGTGGGTTGGGGTAGATGGTAGGAGGCAATAATTCTAAAATCCTTGCAAGAGTCTCATCATATAACTAGAGAACATAGGGACTTAGAGGGGGATTAGAACAGCCTGGGGTGGAATAGCCAGGATAAGGAAAATCAGAGTGGAAAATGTATTTCATCCTGGCAGTAAGACAAATGGATCAATGTAAAAATGTAAGAAAGACTACAGAGGGACACTGAGTGTTTAACTACCCTGGGAGCCTGTGGTCACATGCAGCCAACACCACATCTGAGGACCACAGATCTGCCAGGAACAAGGTGAGTGTGTGCCCCCAGTACTTTCCCAGGTTACAGACAGGGTTTTTAAAACTGTTTTATTTAAAAACTCTACATCCTTTAAACTCTTGTCTTCTTCTGCATCCTAAAAGTATCTTGGATCATTTCATCCGACAGTACACTCAAAGGGGGGACTTGCAGGTGGGATGAGCTGCCCAGCTGGCACCTACCCCCATGCAGGGCAGCACGGTGTGTCCAGACTGTTCCTTGTGTCTGGCAGAGGGAGGGAGCTGTGGGGCTCAGGGACAGCAGCATTAGTCACCTCCATACCAAGGCCCTTGGAGATGTTTGCTGTTTGTAAAATGTTGCGACGAGTGTTTGGTTTCTATTGGTGACATAAATCAATCTCACTGCCTTGGCACCACTTCTCCAGAACAAAGAATTCCCAGAAAAAGGGAACCCCACTGCTGGGTCGTATAATACAAATGTATGATCCTGTTTGCCAAATGGTATTTCCAATACTGAATTTTTTTTCTGCAACCAGGATGCAACCAGGATTCTAATGAAAACAACACATGGAAGACCTCAGGATAAGCCCCAGTGTCTGCTGAAGAGTGCATAGCTCTTGTCTGAGTCCTAAAACAAACACAGATGCATCTAAAACAACCATCAAAGGAAAACAAATGTGAGGCCAGAAGGAAAGTCTATATGTGCCTGCAGATTGCTGGCTGTCTTCTCCAGGCTGTGGGGTTAAATTCCAGCCTTTGCATATGAAGAAACAAAGTATAGCAATGGAATGGGAGTGTGTCCAGAGAAGGGCAGTGTGGAAGAGTCTGGAGTACAAGTGTGGTGAGGAGCAGCTGAGGGAACTGGGGGGATTGGCCCAGAGAAAAGGAGGCTCAGGGGGGACTTTCCTGCTCTCTGCAACTCCCTGACAGGAGGCTGCAGCCAGGTGAGGGTTGGGCTCTTCTCCTGTGTAATGAGAGATAGGACAAGATAAAATGGACTCAAGTTGTGCCAGGGGACATTTAGATTGGATATTAGGGAAAATTTCTTCATGGAAAGAGTAGTCAAACATTGGAACACACTGACCAGGGAAGTGGTGGGATCACTGTCTATGGAAGTGTTTAAAAACTAAGCAAATATGGCACCTGGGGACATGGTTTATTGGTGGCCTTGGCAGTGCTGGGTTAATGGCTGGACTGGATGATCTTTGAGGGCTTTTCCAACCCTTCTGATTCTGTGATTCTGTAAGCTGAACATATGAGTGGCCACGGAGGGCGTGCTGGGTGTTGATTTCCAACACAGATCAGAGAGGAGCTGCTGTTCCCTGTGGCTGGGAAGAGCTTCTCCCTATACCCATTTTGTTGGCTGATGAGTCACAGGGAATTGCCTGAACCTTCAAAAATTCAACCCCAGAGCCCTCCTGCATCTTGGCGCATGGAACAACTCCTAGCAGAGTGGTGAATTGTGAGCACCACGACTAAAATGAAAAGAACCTAAAGCCTCCATTCTTCAAACCAGAGCTCTCTGTCCAGAGGTATTTAAGCAGCAACCTGTTTCTCCTACTGTGAAGGCTGAGGAAGCCCTGGGATAGGGTCTCCACTAATACCATTAAAATATTTTGACAGAGTTTTAAGCAAAATTTCTTTCAGGTTAGATCACACAAGTGACAAATATTTTTTTATTTCAGCTATAAAGCTGAATATTTCCCATAGTTTTTTGACAGGCAAATTTTATACTGATCACAGATGATAGAATACAAACATCCAGAAACATGTTCAGGCAGGCTGATTAAAAAAAAACATGATATTTTGGGGGGTAATGTACTCAATGAAACCAATGACTGAGCAGATTAAAAGTTTAAAAGCAAGTCCTTAGTGTGGTAGAACCCTTCCAGCCCAGTTTCACACTGTCAGTGTACTGGTGGAACACCTACCCCTGCCTGCTCCAGCAGCATCCTCCCAGATTGCTAATGTGGGATTAATTATATCTTTTGGGTCTGATTCCTGCATTTTTTTCAGAGAGAAGCACTGAAGAACTACAAGGGGCAGGAAGTCATTTGTTTGGGAGGTGGGGTTTGGGGTTTTTCCTGTCTGAAAATATCTCTGGCAATGTGTGAAGAACATTTCCATTGACATTGGCCATTCAGTACATTCTTAGGGGATTTCAGCTTGCCTTATGATATTTTCCAGTTTGCTCCACGGAAAAGTGTATTTTTGGGCATATTGTAGCAATACCCAAGAATTCAGAGCATGGCTTTCAACATCCCCCAGTTGGAAGAATGCTGGAGTGGCAGCAGAGCTGTTTTCCAGTTTACACAGTAAGCAGCCCTGCAATTCTCCAGGCAACACCTCCTTGCATCCAGCCTTCTTCTGGCTCAATTTGCAGAGCAGGCTTTCATGAATTCTGATTTCTCTGAGTGTATTTTCAACTTTTTCCTGTTTCCCATGAAATCCAAAACAAAATTAAAATACCCAAAAGAAAATAAAAGTGCAAGTGATTTTACTATGAATCCCTGAGGCACCAACCTTTGGAGACATACCTGAGAAGGGATGAAGAAGCCATCCAAGGATCAGGAGTCAATGCCATGAAATTCAATATTTCTTGGGAACAATTCTGAAGAAAATGTAGAGCTGAGCACTGAGTTTAGCATATTGGGATTTATCAGGGTACAGTCACTGGCACTTGGGGCAGATCCTGGTGTGGATTTGCCAAGCAGGAATGGGATTCTGTGGGTTTAGGAATGAGGAGGAGGTGGGCAGCATCCTCCATGTTACCAACACCACCAGAAAATTACCAAAAATTGTACCTTTTCCAAACCTTTCAGAAGAGACATTTGTTTCTCTGATATTTAAATTTATGAGAGTCAGGCATTCAAATTCTGAGGATTTTCTAATGCCCCACAGTGTATGTGTGTGCTTTCTGACCAGACTTTGAATATCTGAAATGACTAAACATTAAGAGCAGGAAAGTGGATTGAATAGAGACATCCTAGCCTCATCAAAATCCCTCCTGTGTCTCTTCCCCCCATGAGCTTTAGCACCATATAGCTGCTCTTTTCTTTAAAAAAAAAATCATCTGTTCCCATATTTAGGTACCTCTCTTCCTGTGAATCATACTCAGATGATTTTTGAGGACCTTTCGTTCTCTCTCTGCCTTACATGTTAATCCAAATCTCCTCTCCTAATTAAAGTTTTATTCTACAAGAGTCTTTAACATTCACTTCTAAGTGGCAAAATCAAATCCAGCTCCTGTTGATAAGGAAACCTCATTCCTGCTTGATTGACAAGTTTAATTAAATACCAATATTTCTCTTTAATTGCTAGATTATTACCAAGACAGCAGCTTCAGGGATTATTAGGGATGCACAGGGAAATGGCACCTGAAAGCTGAGCTGCACAACTATTTCAGGTTTGCTGCTTCCCCTTTCCCAGAAGGGACTTTATCTGTTTCATGTTACCTGGGGGAGCAGGGTGTGGGCAGGGTCTGAGCTCTGATCACACGTGACCTTTCTGTGGTGGGGAAAAAACCTGAGAGATCATCAAGTCCAACTGTTCCTCAGCACTGCCAAGGCCAGCACTGACCCATGTCCCCACACACAGGTGTCTACCTGGCCTCTGTTAGGATTTCTACTCCCTGCAGTGCAGCCCCACTGAGCTGGCCGGGCCTTGGAGCATTTTCCATTTGCTGAGATACAAGATGTGAGCACCTAAGCTGTGCCAAGCCTTGGTCTAGATATATCCCTGTTTACACTGAAAATTGCAATTAATAACCAAGAGATGGCAGGATGGAAACTGCATTATGACAAACATCCCATCCACATTCCTGGGGCTTCTCTGTGTTGCAGTGCCCTGCACTGTTGCAACACAGTGTTCGTCTCTGGAGAAAGTGGAAAAACCTGGTTATGGGTCTACTGCACCACTGTGTGTGCCAATAACCATTATTTTCCCAAAACCATTGTCTGTCTGGAGAAAACAGAGTGGCTGTCACAGACCAGGGATTCTCTAATTGATTCCAACTTCATTTACCATGAATGTCTGCTTATTTCAGCTACAGTCTGCAACTGAAACATGTATATATGTGAAGCTTTATTTTCAAGGATTTATTCTTGTCACTGTTTTTAATAAATTATTGATGAACAGTAGACAAATACAACTGTCTTTTTCTTTTTTTCCCAGGAAGTAACATTTACTTTGGTAAATTATTATTACAGAAAATAGCCTAACCATGATAAAAGAGTCTAATAGCTTTTTCTTTCAACAATCAACTAAGCCTTTCCCCTGTTGTACCAATCCTATTTGTGGGATATGAGTCAGACATTGTTTTTTATGAAAAATAGAGGAGCAGTGCTGATTCACATGAAAGGTATCATGGTAATGATCTTGGTGACAGGATAAAGCCCCGAGAGCCAAGTCAGATAAACTTCCCTAGCAAGACCTTCCACTGTCCTCCATAAACCAGATAATCAGTGCTCAGATAGGAAAGCTACTGAATAACTCTTTCAAAGAGCAATCTCATCCCAAGGCTCCTTATCTTGGCAGAGATGCTGTTATGTTGCCAAATTATTCATCACAGCCTATTAAGATGTCAGAGCTGGAAGTTCCCTTTAATTTGTTTATGCATCGAAGGAAACTGTTTATGGTTTCCCATCTGTTAAAGAAATACTTTAATATGTTTTAACAAGGCTGTAATTTTCATATGGTCTCTTGTGCCTTTGATGATAGGGATGAATGAGATACATTGAGGGGATTCTGATCACTGATCAAAGGGATGGAGGGCCCTTGATACCTTTCCCAGGCTTCTTTCTGACCAGTCCATTAAAACATCAAGCCACAAGTTCACTAGAGCAGGACCATTACTGATCACTAAAAGCAAAAAATCTTGGCAGTCTGCCTGGTTCAACCCAATATGGACTGGCAGAGAAAATGTCCACAAATATCATTCCCTTAAACACACCTTTGAGATCTACTTATTTGAATGATAACCAGAGATTTTCAGTTATGGTTCTTACTAGGCACCTCCACCAAATTTGCATCAACATTAGTAGGTAACTGTGATTAGGTAATGGTTTAATTTTCCCTGATTTTCACAAATGAACTCAATGCTGGCAAACAATTCAGATACTCAAATATTGCAAAACCAGGGGCCTCTTAGCCTCCTTCTGAAATCCTAACACAGCCACAGCCCCTGGGCAGTTCCCCCAAGTTTGTGTTACCCACAGCTCAGTCCATGCTTTGCCCAGCAAACCCCATGGGTCAGAAGAGCTCATGAGAGTATGAAGTCACTATAGCATAAGATAAAATCAAAATCACTGGCCATCAATAGTTTCTACCATGATTTCATGCAGTGCAATGTGAGGGATTCCAGCCATAACACTCCCATTAAACTGAACAAAAGACATGAGACTGATTGTCCACATACATCACAGGCTTTATGTTGGTCCAGAGACTCAAAATTCAGCTTTCAATTTAAGTGATGTATTTTATGATTTATATTCCCCGTCCCATATTTCCATTTATGTGCTGCTGTTTTTCTGTTTCATACACACTGCAGGTGTAGCTGTTGAGTATTTTGGAGTATGAGCACATGAGACATTCTAATGGGGGTCATCTTCATACAACCAAGCTGCTCTTCCTTTTTCCAACAGATTTGATTACTCTTTGCCCAATGTTTAAAACTTCCTTTTCATTGCCAAGAAGGGACTGGCTTCAGTATCTCAAGATACTTTTTCTCACCCAACTTTCCCTGTTTCACAGGTTCCTCAGCTGGCACCTGGTGTGGATCACACTGGCTCATGGGCAGCTGCATCCCCCTCCCACCATGGAGCCAACCTCACCTTGCAAACTCTGGGGAAGGAGTGTGCACACGTGGATGGGAAGAGGGTTATCCCCACTGAGTGGGAGCAAACCCCAAACTCCTGCTCAGTGCTGTGGGAGTGGGATCTGATCCACTAATTAGTGTCAATTGTTTCATTTCCAGCATCCTGTTATTTCACCCGCGTGGTGATTTACTGATGTTAAAAATTAAAGTTGGCAGGTGGAGGCTTCCTTGTTGCTGGTAACTGCCAGAAAAGCAGGTGCCTTGTTTCTGGTTTTAAGAGGCTTTTTGGTTTTTTTTCCATGGGTACTCTTTTCTTTTTGAATGTACTTTCCTCTCCTTGTGGCTTTTTTCTTTGAAATTCCTATATTTTTCCTTTTTTTCCCCTAATCTCTGACTTTGGAATGTTTCCATATTTGACTATCACTGGTATTTTAACAACTTCCTGATCTCTAGGATTTCCTTTCTTCTGTAAATCACCTCTAAAAACCCAGCCATCCCTTGTTATTTCCCCTTTCATTTTCATTGTTTCATCTATGACAAGCAACATTCAATCCAGAGAGCATTTAAGACCAATTTCAATTTCTGCATGAAAAACATCCCAACATTTTTTTCAAGGCTGAAGGAGGATTTTTGCCAGAGGGAATATTTGTTCTCTCTAGTAACAAGGTGACGTGGCGCCAGTTTGGTCTAATTTCATGTGGGGCCAGGAAGGATTCATTGAAATGGCTGCAATATTCATTCAGCATTTCTTTCAGAGAGAGTCCCAAATAAACTGAGAGCTGCGTGATGTCCACCGAGCTGTTTCCTTCCTCCCAGGGAAATGGGAGGACTGTGCTTATTCTCACAGGTAGCAACAAAAGAGACCATCTGCTTGGCTATTTTATAATCAGCTTATTTATCTGCATGTGGGCACTGCAGGAGGCTTCAAACCTGCCCCCTGATGCCCATGGCTGGAGGGAAGCCACGATGGCTCTGCATTTTTTGGGGCAGGGACCAGGCACCTGGTGGGTTCTGTGCAGGGTCTGGAGCTGGATTTCGATGATCCCTGTGGGTCCCTCTCAGTTCTGTTTCTGTGATTCTGTGTTTCTGTGTTTCTGTGAAATACCAGTCTGCCCCATGAGCAGCCCCTTTGGCTGCACCCCAAGCTGATGTCACTTGCACACATCATTATGTGTGGCCAAAAGCCAAAAGGGCAACGGGTGGGGCAAGAAATCAGCCAAGTGGGCATTGCACAGGGGAGGGACAGGGGCAATGGGTTCTCTTGGCAATTTGCTGCCTGCAGCCTTCAGAGGTGGAAGGAGCCCAGCAGTGACAGTAATTGCAGTAATCAAAGTAAATCACATCTTGCCACTTGCCTACATGACATTTTTCTCCCTGTACATGAAAACAGAAATGAATTTTCTGGTTGTGTTTGAAGATGATGATTTCAAAGATTTTACAGGAGGATTAATTACACATTTCCAGCTTTTAGCGCTGGAAAAGGAAATTGTGTAGAAAAGAGAACTTCAGTCCTTTTTGTGAGATTTTGAAGAAGGCTGTGGAGAGCATAAGTCAGAGCAAAAATGGACCCCATGTACATCGGATTGGTGATATCCTTAAATGAGCAGTTGTGCTTTGAAGTGCAGTGAGAAAATAGAGATTTTTATCTGAATGAAGCAGGAAGATAATTGCACTCAGAAGCTTTAATCAGCATGCTTCGGATTTAAGCAGATGGATGCACAGGGCAAATCTGTGAAGGATGAATTATTTATTTTGGGCACACTAAAACTTTGTCTCTTAAAGGTCATCAAACTTTCAACAGAGTTGACAAAGTCTGCTGCATTTGAGAATGAGATTAATCTTCTCATTAGTGAGAGGCAACATTTTCTTTTGAACTTGATATGCCTGGTAGGGGAACAAAAAAAAAACAAAAACCACAGAACAAAATCATTTATGGAAAAGTACAGCTGAAGAGCATCTGTTTGTCTTACAGCAGTGGTTCTGCCCAATTGATCAAAAAAAATTAAACTCGAAACCTTAGAGCAGAATAATATGTTCTGTCCAGCAGGCACAAATATTTGACAAATCTATCATTCTTAATTGGATTATAAAATTAAAAGCCACCCCAATCAAGCAGCATTTATCAATTAGTGTGATGTCCCTGTAGTAGTTAAGGGATTTTTATGTCAAAAGCAATAAAAGAGTCATTTACACCCTGTATCAGAAACCAGCAGTGAATAAAGAAGAAATGCCATTGTTCATAATTGACTCCAATGAGACTGCTTGCATGGGTGAGCCTAAATGCGTGCAGGAATGGTTAAAATTATTTATAATACTTTGCATTTAAATCAGACATGGGTCAAAACTGGGCTCCCAGCTTGAATTTATCCGTCTGGATCCTGATCAGTGGGCTCAAGTTTTTATTTCTGAGGTTATGTTGCATTTCAGACAGCACAAGATGGTTGCCTGCAGAGGCCTGGGACCATGGTCATGCTGCCAGTCCTCCCAGTTGGAATTTCCATGGGAATTCCACATGATTGAATTCCATGCATGCCCACATGCCAAAGGGGTTGATAGGCAAAGGCAACTTAGACGCTTCCTGGCCATCACAGGGAATCAATGGAAGAACTAAAGACAAAAACTGTATTGTTAATGGAGATAAATGATAAGAGGAAAATACCATGTTGTTCAGTGAAGGAGATCTCCAGTGGGAACACTGTAATATGGGATCATAGACAGGAACATTGGGGCAGTTGAATGTATGTGAATATTAAAACTGGGGATAGGAAAAAAGCATCTGAGATCCCAACAACTACTCAGATGCCAAACAGAGTTAATGACACAGACCTGAGTTGATTTTCACTCTTGGAGTGGGGCCAGGATAAAATTAATGTTTATTTTTGTGACTTTAATAAGAGCACAGAGTCTTCATTGTGCTCGGCAAACACAAATATTTTAACAAACAATGTCTTTTTTTAATTGCATGGACTTCAGCCTTACTACTTTGGAGCACGGCATACATGTTTCAGTATAAGCTCCTCTCTACTCAGGAAAGTATTTCAAGATGTACAAAAGTCCCTTGTTTAATTAAGAAGAGAGTGAAATAAAAAGCCTCTACAATGAGCCAGCTTATAAATAATTGCTTTGTAATAGTTTCTTGAATATAATTGCACAAAAAAAGCTGCAGCAATTTCAAAAACCTGCATCCAACCAAAGTGCTGCCTTACAGACAGCTTTGTCGCATGGTGGACCTCCTAAGAGGAATAGGTCACAGAAGTTTTTGGATTTTGACTTAAATGAAAACCCTTGGGCACTTTATTTGCAACAGTATGGCTTAGACAGGGAAACCTCATCAAAGAACAGCCTGAGCACCCCAGAGCCAGGTCAGGGCAGGCTGGTGTCAGCCCAGCTCTGCTGCTGGTGTGGCACGGCTTGGGGGCTTACACGAGTTCTGACAACTTAAACCAACCTCAAAATGACAAATCTGGAAGAGATGAAGCATCATTTCCAATGGAAAACTGGTCTGAAAGTTGGATACTGAGCATCCTCCAACCTGGAAATCCCCCAGCTCCATGGAGGGCATGAGGCAGGGATCTCCCTCACCTCTTACTTGTCCCATGAGAATCTATATTTATTTTCAGCACAAACCTACCATGGAAAGCCTAAAATTCAACTCTAACATGCTGTGCATCTACCAGGATCACAGCAGTATTTAAAAAGGAAAAGGTCTGCTGCCTTCTATCCCAGCGTGGTGGTTTTGCATGGTGAGGACTGAGAAAAGTGAGGCCGTGTTCTGTGCAGGGATTTTCTTTCTCAAGAAAAGATTATAGCCACACTACCCTGGGAAGAAAAGGGCCTTTGAACAACGTACTCAATAAAATTCTAAATTTAAATTTGAGTACACGCACGCATCATTTCTGGATGTTTATTTCATTTCACATCAGGAAAGTCCCCCTTCCTTTGGTTAGAATTATTACCTTTTAATGGATACCAGAAGATTTGCTCACTGACTCAATTTTTCCCAGGATTTTTCTTCCTTTGTGTATCCACAGTGTTGCCCTGTTTTACTCTTCCCAGGAACACGCCTTGTATTCAGTGGCACAACCTGATGGTTTCTGCTGTTCCTGAAATTTCCAGCCAGATTGGAGTAGGCAATTTAGGCAGGGATTTTAGATTGGAGATTAGAACTAAAACAGCATGAAAAACAAAGGAGTAAGAGCTAAAGGGTTGATACTATTAGCAACTTCTTTGCTACAAGGCTCTGCAAATAACAGAGAGTGACTTGATGGTTTATTGGCAGTTTGGAGGTGCCACATTCGGGATGTCTGATGTTCCTCACTTAAAAAGAAAAGACAAACTGGTGTGAAAATCAGTGGGCTGGGGTGACCTACAACTCTTGATTTCAGGTTGTGTTTTCAGCAGCAGGAGACGTGGCATGCTCCTGGTGTGGGCAAGCAGATGCCCCACCTTGGAGAAGACTTTCAGCCCTGGGTAGGGGTTGGGAGCAGCACACAGTAACACAGTCCCTACACCAACAAGGGGCTGAGCTTGGAAGCCACACTGACTTAATTTATTGCATGGAGGAGGGTCTGGAAAGTGGAAAATTACCCAAGACTGAACAAAGAAGCTCATCTGTTACCATGGGGGCACCCAGAGGGGCCAAGCACCACCCAGGACGGCTCAGTCAGGAGGAAGGACACACAGAGGAGGGCTGTAGAGAGGGAGCTGGCTGTGCTCTCACTGGGGACCCAGCGTGGTCACAGCATGCTGAGCTGGGCAGGGACAGGAGCTTCCAGCTGTTCTACAGAGAAGTTAGAAGAGGTAGGATAAGCATCTAGGAAAACTCTGGATGGGTTTGACCCCCATGACTACAATACGTGCATCAGTAATGCCATATTTAGGCACAAATTTGCCTCAGCCTCACAAATGAGAGCTGTGGGGAGCCAAAGCAACCAAGAGAAGAAAAGGCAGATATGGGAAGCCTGATATAACAGCCAGGACTTCTTGTGTCCTTTCATTTAAATGAAATAATTAACTCTCCTAAATCCCATCCTCACCTTTCTCATGGAGCAGAAAGGACAATCCCATTTACTCTTCAAAAAATAATCTAATACCTTTATCCTTATCTTGGTGCCCTGGTCAACCCCAGCATTGTCACAGGATTTCATTGGATTGCTGGAATTATTTTATTTGGTAAATCTGATTTAGGTTTACCAAAGACTTAGTAAACTCCACTTACCACCTTTTTATCATCTCTCTGATACAATAGTATTTTTAATCAAGAAATTATTTTTAAATTACTTTTTGGTCAAGACTGTCATTGCTTAAGAGAAGCAGTTTACAAACACGTTGCAGTCACAAACACTTGAAAAGCTGGCAACAGGAGATTAACACTCTATAGATGAGTAAATGTTTGGGAACCTGTTAAAATAGTCAGAAATGAGCAATCATGAAGACATGCCCCAGCAGAATCCAGAAATTTTTCACAGTCTCCTTTCATCTATTTCAGTGAACCCTCACCATGAACCCTTCTGCACTTGCACAGAGCCCCACTGTGGAGGGAGAAATTAATTTATATAGAATAGGAACCAATTCCCAGCCCTGCTTTGAAGCCAGCCACTTTCAGTACAGCCACAGAAGCAGCTTCCATGGCCAACATCCCTGCAAGCCATTAGAGCACTTGGGATCTGGAGATAATCTTCACTGCCCAGACCCACTCATGGCCTCAGGAAACTGCAAACATCATCTGTTCGATTTTATCTGCTCGTTTGCACTTAAGGGGTGCAAGAAAAGAGGACACCAAAAAAAGCCTTTCAAAACATTTCTCTTTATGGTGTAGCTACTATCAGAGGCTTACGTAAAACTGTATCAGCCTCTATAGAAATTTCAGGCATATATTATATTATGCAGATATGTTATGGAGAATAGCAGCCAAATTTCTACTCTTTGTCAAGCTGATGTAAATCTGATTTTCTGTAGCTAAACTGTAGGAGAAAGAAGAATTCTTTCCATGAATGAGCTTTATTTACACAGGCAAACGATGAGAGGACAAGGGGGCACAGTTTTTAAACTAAAAGAGGGGAGATTTAGTATAGATTTTAGGGGGAAATTCTTCCCTCTGAGAGTGGACAGGCTCTGGCCCAGGTTAGTCAGAGCAGCTGTGGCTGCCCCATCCCTGAAACTGTCCCAGGCCAGGTTGGATGAGGCTTGGGGTGTAGTTAAGTGGAAGGTGTTCCTGCAGTGCTGGGTGTAGGGGAGAGGCAGTGCTGTTCCTGCAGTTCCATTTCTGGGGGTACATCTCAAAAGCCAACACGGAGCGCTGAGGGAAGGGAGCACACTGCGGCCTGCCCATATCACAGGGACTGTGGAACGTGTGCAGCTCAAGCACAGGGCCCCTGCCAGGACTGTGATGTCTCCTCAATGAGCAGGGCTAATTGGCTTCGTTCATAACCCACAACACAGCTCCCTTGTCCCGTGGAGGAGGCACCAGGATCTCCCCACGGCTCCAGGGCGCCGGCGGCCCCGGCTGTCAGAGGAGGCAGGACCACATTTGAAACATATTTCCTGGAAAATGATGATTCCCAAATGGTCCCAAAAGCCTGGAGAAACTCCCACTCCCACCTCTCGTGTTCTGACAGTGCTCTCTGGATTCAGCATGGGCAGCACGAGATGCTGAGCTCAGCACCTCTGCAGGAGCAGGATGAGCCCAGGGGAGGAACCAGGCTGGGGTTGGAACCAGGAAGGGGACACGGGACAGAGCAGGGGGAGCACACAGCAGAGAAGCCCATGTTTGTAGCACAGCTGCTGAGACACCTCCTCGCTGCGAAGATGACAGGGAGGAATCCACAGCTGACACATGCATCTTTCTGCTGGAGCATTCCATGTTTTTTCTCAGGCACTATGACTAATCAGGAGAATTAAAAAAACCCAAAAAAACCCAACACAGATTTTTGTCAAAAGATGTTAGAGCTAAAACAAGAAGAACAAAAAAAGGCAACCTACCAGAGGACAATTCACATGATTGACCAGTAAAAAATGGTAAACAGCTGTGCCTTAGCATCTGGACTGTGGAGTCAGACTCTGCAAAAAGGAGTAAATGACCAGAATAGAAACTACCAATAGCTCCTCTAGTCAAGCCTAGGTCATTCTTCAGGGAAGGATGAAGCCAAGAGTCAGGCAGGCTCCTTTCCTCTTACAGGACAGAGAGAGTGGCTCAGGTTGGGATTGTTTAAAGGTGAAATTTCTACCATATTTGTCTAGAAAGGTTGAGTCCAAATTCAGAGGTTCAAGCTCTCTTTGTTCCATCACCTATCTGCTGACACCTCCTGGATGGACCATCCTGGGGGGGATGATGTGTTTTGGCCTGCCCCCAAAGCCATGTAATGTGCCTGTAATGTTTTTATCTTAAATTACAGAAATCAAAACTGCCACTGGTTTGTTTACTTCTTGCATTTGCCCTGTAGGCAGGATGGAAAGAAGTCCAACGATGAACATTTTAAGCAACGTCAGAAGATGGTCCTTACCCACAGGAAGCTTCAGTGCTTCAATTGGATCCTGGTCCAATTGCAATCAATTGCAGTTGTTTTTAATTACTCAATCTGGAGTAATGAGATTACACTAGAGTCTGTATTCTCAAACCCTTTTTGTTGTACAGTGGAAATCTTGACTTTCTTAGCCTGATGGCTCAAAATCAAAAGGCCACCAGCTTCTTCATTTACATTCACAGTTATTAAGCCAATCTTATGATAGTTAGGGCAAGACTCCCCAATTTCTAATATTTATGATCTGTTTTGATTTGTTACCAGGACAAAAGGCAAGTTAATGGATCATTGGCTCCTACTCCCTTTATTTATAGGCTAAGGAAACACATATTTGAAGAACACACTGATGTGACTAAATCAATCCACTGGGCTGCCTTGCACTCAAAAGGCTTCTTAATGCTGCTGTGAATGCCTGGATTTTTAAAAAACCAATAGCAATTCCCAAATGCTGAGGCTGCAGCCTGGGTGAAGCTGTGTGCAGGGCAGCAGCATCACTCCTGCACACTCAGAATTCCAGGGATGCAGGGAGCTCCTCACTCACGTCCCTCGCAGCTCTGAGCTTTGCCAACACTTCTTTCAAAAAGGTATTTTTAAGCATCCAAAGAAGGTGAAGGCATATTTACTCTCCACACGCTTCTTTTTCTAATTATGAAAGTAATTTATGCCCTGCCTGGTGAAACACAATGAAATGAATTTGCTGAAAACTGCGCTTCAGGCCTGTTTGAGGTGAGATGAATTAATTAGAACACCAAGTAAACCCAAACAACAAACATATACAGAATTTAGCCCAAAGTGTTCTGAAACAGTCAGTAAATAGCTTCTCATTAGCAGTGGAGAGGTTTTTGTCAGACTTTGCTAAAACAGTTTTCAAAAATAGATTAATATGTTTAAATAAATATTAACAACACATTCACTTGGCAGTATTTCTAAAAAGAAGTATAAGTACTTTCAAAATTTCCTATGTATTTTTTTAGCATTTCCTAGAAGAAAGATCTTCTAGGTTTAAGTAAAATAAATAAATACTTCTTTTTCCTTCCTTTTGCAAAGGAAAAAAAAAGCCTAATAATTTGAAATGTCTGGAAACAATTTTTTCAGCAATATTTTAGATCTTTCAGCTAAAAGGAAAAGTTGCTATATCTTCACTCTGATTCTCTAGAGAATATAATTTGATATAACAATTTTTAAAAGTGGCTGAAGAACATGCTACTGAGTTTGCCTCAAAATCTCAGGTTGTATAAATCAGAGGAGACCCATAAAAAGGCACTCAGTGGTTTACACAAGCTGTGAATCTGTCCCATTTTTGCTATAAATACAAGCACTGGAATGTCACATACACTTCCACATGCTAATGGCAATGTCATATTAATGCTGTGAAATCACACTTGTGAGACACAGATTTAAATGTTATTTGGTTGAAAGGATTTTACAGTAGAGCATTTTTTTGGCTGAAGGATAAGGAAAATGGACAGCCCTTTACACTTTCATTTGTGACTCCTCTGTCAATGGCGACTGGCTGTGGCTTATCACATAATGCAGCTGGCAACTTCCCAAACCCCAGTGAAACCAACAGAGAAAATCACCATGAACATTTTGGGGCTAGAATTATGAGTTTTGGTAATGAATATTTTAAGCTCCTTTTGCAGCTCTCATTCCTAGGGCAGAAATGGATTTAAAAGACAAGCAGGGGATCCTGACAGGCTCTGACATCACTTGAGCTGTCGTGCTCAGCAAAACCAGCTAATTACAGGAGTTCTAAAGTCCTGCAAAACCTGCAGTTTCCATGGGTTGAGCTGAGGACTTAATGCAAGCCCCTTCTTTAGATCATCTCTCGCTTTGCATTTTGCCTGAAGTGCTTTTTGTTGTTCTACATTTTGATGTATTTAATTAATTAATCCACTTAAGTGCTGTCAGCTTCATGTCAGGTGGAGCTCTGTTGTTGTGAGATGTGACTGAGCCATGTGGCTCTGTCCATGAGCAGTGGATGAGGCTGTCTGGGTGCCTGAATTTTGACTGTTTTTCATTATTCCTCTGATCCACTGAGAGATAGGAGAGCCTTGTGCAGTCCCACAGAGTTGCTGATTGCCTTGGTATACCTGCCTTGTCCCCAAAGGAGAGACTGTATCTGATATCTCACAGGTTTTGGCTTCAATCTCCAATTTTACCAACTGTTACACCATTTGACATCATCATAACTAAGTTCCTTCATTTCTTTCCATGCTTTGTGGGCTTGAAATTAGGCACCTAAATTGATATATGGGCTTTTAAAGGCCTGGCCTAATTTTCAGAGATCTAAGTACTGTAATCCCTGTTACTTTTCACTTTAGCACCCTGAAAATCAGTGGCAAAATCTCCTTACTCTGTATTTCTCTCTTAAGAGTGAAAGTAATTGAGAAGGGAAATATGTCTGCTTGCATAACAAAAACTAGTGCAAGTAATTTCATCATGTCTGCACTGATCCCCTCATTTTGCACACATAACCCACATTTACCACATTTGCATGGGTTTTTTCCATGCCTAATGCTCTGCACAGCTCCCAAGCCCAGAGCCTGCTTGCTGCAGGTAGGAAAGAGAATTCAGGCTCATGAACCTGCGTGCCCCAGTCCCTCTGATAACCCAGAGCTATTGCTCTGTCACAGCATGTCACCATAAAATAGCAATGGAATGACTGGGAGTGGGCGAGGTGTTTATGTCTTCAAAAACAAGACCAAAAAAGAAAATTAAGTCAAAATAGAGCTTGAGAAGCTCCTCCCGCAGAGATGGGAGATGTTCCTCCCTGCAATGTGGGAGTCATCCGAATGAGAGGAAGAGGCCCTGCACAAATCTTTAAGGTTGAAGCTAATCTCATGTTTCAACTCTGTAATCTAGGACCATTAAATATTTATGCTGTTGGAATAGACACAAAGAAAATTAATACCCATTCAAATAAAAAGGATCAAGCTAGGATGGAGGCTAAAAGCAAAAGAGAACAAAATAATCAAGCTGGATTTTCTTTCTCTTTTTATTCTCAGCTCTCCTTCTGCTAATGTGTTATTTCACCCTCAATACCTCCGACAATACCAGCTGCTTTGATCCCTAAGGCTTATTTGCTCCCTAAGTCAGCAAGTTTGCAATAGCCTAAATAAACTCAGAAAGGTTCAAAGCCCAACAGGAAAGAGAAAATATACTTTTAAAAGACATAAAGTCAGGAAGGCATGTGTTCCTTAATGACTTTCCTGGAGGCATTATCTCTTCTTCCCCCACACTCCTCTTTATCTACCTTCCTTCTGTTTTCTGTCCTAAATTAGACTATAAGGTCTTCTGGAAGGGAGTGCATCCTTCCTGTGCAATGGGACATGATCTTCACTGGAGCCCTTGGTAATACTGGAACTCATTTTCCATCTGTTGTCAAGGGTACTTTTTTGGTCCATTAACAAACAGCAAAACAAAGAAGCAAAAAAGACCAGTTTACACATGATGTATTAATTCCCATCTCCACTCTGCTCATTTCTTGTCTCCAGATACTCCTTTTAAAACACAACAGGTATTTTCCATGCATGCCAATGTGGTGGAGAGGCTGTGGACAATCAGAACAAGCCCAAACAAGTTATGGAAACTGCAGGAACTGCTTCTATACACAGTGTAATTTATTGCCTGTTGCATTCTGCTGGTGGCAGGATTGTGTCTGTCACAGCCTGAAAGGAGGACTGAGGAGGTGCCACACGAGTGGGATATCACACACATTATAGAGTGTCCTAAAGCTACAGTGTAAAAAGCAACTGAGTAGGAGTGGGGAAGGAGGAGAAAATGCACTAGAGATGAATTGGTTTTCTTTGAACATAATGAGGGGTTTTGTCACAGCAGTGAGATTCAGGCCATGTTTTACTTTGAGTTATGGCTCCTTTTCACCCTCTTTTTGGATAGTGATGCAAATACTGCACTTCCATATATTGCAGACTTCTGCCCTTCTCCAAGCTTTCTCAGAAGGGCATAAGCAGACAGCTTTGCCAGGCTCCTGTGACTTCAAAAGCCTCAACCCAGGCCACACAGCCTTAAAACACAAATTCTCCAACATTGCCAAACTCTGTATCCTGCAAAATGCCCGGGGAGGGTTAATGCTGTGAGAAAGTTGGGATTGTAACTTTCCCACTAAACAGAGGGGGGAAAAAAAGAGTTGAACATTATGTTTGCTGCCAGTACTCAAGCCTGGCTTAAGATGCTCTCCACCTTATCTCCTCCCCTGCACTCAGTGGCAGAGGCTGGACTGATGGCACCACAGTCCATACACAGTGTCAGCAGCCTGGCAGAGAGATGCCAACATGCCATCATCTCCCCAGGCCACTCACCAGCCTCTGCACAGAAGGCTCCACTTTCTTCTTCCAGAATTTGGGAAATCTGGTAAAGATTAAAATAAATCCTACTCATTTTCTCACTAGCAAATCCAGGAAAATTCTTTATTTTGTTTCCTGGCAGAACACCGTTTGTTAAATTATAATTGTTTGCATTTCAAGTAAACTGGTTTTATTGGAGAGAGGTTGCTCATACTCCTGAAGGATGATGGCATCTTCCCTTCTCCTTGTTGCTTAAGGAGAACAGGAAGTCTATTTCACCTCATCTGGCATCCAGAATTTTGCCATGTAGCCCACACACATTGCTGGCTACTGCTGATTCATTTCACACATAACTTCTGCTCATCCAGTTTGCATAAAGGAAAAACACTGATGCACAAAACTTTGGCAGGCAGGGAATGGAGAGGCACTAGGAGACACAAAACTTTTCAAAATCTACAGAAAATTTGGTGTATTTATATATATCCCTGCTACACTCACTAAGGGAACAGTCACAAGTCAATCTGAAATCATTAAAATCATGTCCCCATGTCCAGCCTGTCAGGGGGTTGGAACCAGATGATCTTTAAGGTCCTTCCCAACCCAAACCATTGTAGAATCCTATTCTCGAGCATCGTTATGGAAACAGCCTCTGATTAACAACCTTCTGCACACAAAAGCCCATCCAGCTCTCTTCTTGTAAAAGCAATTCCTGGAGTTGACCTTAATCCAAGGCCTTCCAGCAGTAGAAAGTTACTGTGTATTAGAACCACATGTACATCTTTGGTAGATAGTGTCCAAAAATTCCGGGAACAACAAACATTCACATTCAACCAGTAGCCACCAACTTTGTTATAAATATTTATATAGGAAAACAGGCACAAAATTCTTGTTTATTGTACAGCAAAGCACTCAAAATTAAGGAATTTTAAAGTGTATATGTAGCATTTGTTAGCTGAAAATCTGTTCTTGAAGTGTTTTGAAGGGTTTAGTTACAGTCAGACAGTTTGATTCTCCTGAAATGCGCTCAAGGATTCCATATCATTGCTAGCAACAAAAACAAGCTCTCATGGACCCTTCCCAGCAATGGCCAAGGAAATGCACTAAAGGCTCCCAGTACATGTATTAAGTCAAAATGTGACTGCATGGCTCCAGCTTCACCCAATCTCATTCTTTGGTTTACACTACATTCACATCACAGTTCACAGTCCTTCAGAGCAGACCAAAAATCTTCACTGGCAGCATTGTACCCTTTCTGATATTTTCACGAGGTGCTTATGCAGAAAATAATGGTCCAGAGCATAAATGGAGCCAGAGCCAGCAATGTTTCCCAGATTGTGTATTTTCCATGTGCATTGCATGGCCTGGCTGCTGGAGCCAACTTCTGGGCAAACACAGCTCCTCAGGATCCTGTTCCCTCTGGTTTGTGCCACGAGTTCTCCCTCAGGTCAAGGCATTTTGGCTGAAGCTGCCTCCCTTCCTTTGCCACAGGGCAGGAGGAAAAAACCTGAGGACCCAGCTTCTGATTCCAGATTTGTAACGGAGCTGGAGATCAGTCAGTGGGATGGCAGGAAATGGGCACTACCCAATGACACAGAGTCAAGAACAAATCCCTCCCCATGTCTGTGGGCTCTGTTGGTTTCTCTCCCTTTTTCTCAGTCTATTGAGATAGAGAGTTTTATAAATTTGTGTCAGTATTTTTTTCCAGGATCCTCAAAGAGAAGAGTCTGGCCAGCAGATACAATCAGCCTGCCATCCATCAACCAGCTGAGGGAGACTAAGGATTAGTGATCAACCCACAGATGGACAACTGTTCCTTGAGCCATCAATATTTTTCATCTTTCATGCAGTAAGATGTTCTGGCAGATCCCAGCTTTACCTCCCCAAGCAAAGGGCATGGGTGAATGCTAAAGTAAGGGATGAAGCAGCCTGTCCTTGGGGGACAGGGATGTGCCTATTGTCACAGCCAGGGTGACCTGGACAATGCCCTGGAGAATGAGCTGAATCAAGAAATTAGCTTTCTCTACTTACATAATTAACAGGGAGGGGAATATTTTTTAACCCTTCACTCATGACTGCACAGTGCCCTTTAATGGATGGGTGTCACCTGAACACAGTTCCCAGGAAACAGCTGAATGAACTCAGTCCTTGGAAAGAGAGGGGAGAACACTGATGAGCATCTGATCTCACATAGGGACTGGCTAAAAAAAATAAACTTTTTTCCAATGGAGAAAACAATGAACTGTGAAGAATACAAAATAAGCTGCAGATGATCAAATCTGGAATATTTCACATTATATGTAAGGAGACAAGGTTTGCTAAAGGATTTAACCTTTCCTCAGTACCCTGTCCTACCTACTTACTTTCTCGATTTCCTTCGGATTTCATAATCTTGATAATTTCCTATTTTGGATGCAAAGAAAGAAGTAATAGTCACTCAGGGAGAACTGTATCAAACATAGGAGAGGGTTTTTTTCACTTCTGCTGCTTAATAACTTTAGGAATGTGGGTAAAACTCTTTCTCTACTTCTGTTACATTAGTGACGTGTAGATTGCAGAGAGCTCTATTCACACTGTTCCCCAGCATCTTTTTAAACTGCATGAACTTAAAGCCAGCTTTATTTTGAGGTATCTCCAGAACAGTGTTGTATACTGACTGACACAGGATTAGTTCATGCTTTGAAAAGCTCTTGAGACCCTCAGGGTGATACCTCAAATCTAAGGCATCACCAGACACCAGTTGCCCTTCCTAACCCTGCTGCCAGTGTGGGATTTGGCAGACTTGTTCAGAAAAAACATTTGGGCATCCAATAGCAGCATGTAGGAAGGAAAGAAAGAGCAGAAACCCACAGAAATGTAACAAAAGCAAAAAAGAAGCTGATGCTTTTTAAAGACAACCAAAATGCCTGTCTCCAGAGGGTATCCCAGAGAAAGGCACCCAAGGAGACACTGAACAGGATGGGAGCAAGCCACAACAGCCTCCTTTCAGTCAGAGGCAGGCAGGGCGGAACTGGAAGGGAAGGGAGTCCCTTAAAACTTGCTAAAAATGTTAAACCCATATTAACCCATGGGGTTAATTCCCACCTGTGTAAGAAACAGCTCCCACTCTCTCCTTGCATCACTGTGTACTGTGTATTTTTATCAGAAATACATACTCAATATTGCTAGCCAAAGGATGGCCTTAGAGTAAGGAAAGAGCTGAAATTAAACTCTGCTCCCAGCCTAAGCCAAACCTTGGTGCAGAGGGACTGTATCCACTGAATACTGCTCAGCCTAACTCCTGGGGACCACCCCAGCCCCCTGTAATCCCCTCAGAGCAAACTCAGAGCTTTATCCCCATCCCACCCATCAGCACCCACACCACCTCAAATGCTCCTCACAGATAGAAAGGGAAGAGCTCTTGAGTTCCCCTCTCCACAGACCTTCAGCAGCAGTGGAGAAATGGGAGCCACAGGGAAATATTCAGTGTGTGCCTTAAAGCAAAATGCACAGTTGCTGGGTAATTCAGTAACTCTTGGCCTGATTCCTCACAAATGGGATCTGGCCAAGTCCTTCCATGGTGGCAACAAGATGTTAATGAAAGAATTATATCAACAGCTCTCAGGTTGTCTGCTTTATTTATACTAGAATCTGGTAATAGACACAATTACAGTAGATTAACTTTGGCATAGCTTTAGCATGAAAACAACATACCAGGGCCAAATTTTACTCCAAGTGTAATATATCTATTGCCCTGCCTGTGTTTCTATTTATTTTGCTTGGACTGACAAACATTAATTCAAAGAATGTAATTACAGCATAACTTGCTGCTAGGTTATTTCAAGACTATATTATTCATTTGAAGGGAAAGTAAGTTTACTTCTCATTGAGTTCCACTATGAAGGTTAATTTTCTTTGAGTAAAAGGAGTTTGGTTTTTGACTTGATTTCTATGCATTTGGGGCAACCAGCACAGCTGTGAAAACCTAATTGTTCTTAAAAATTTCGGGATGTTCATCCTCGTTTTCAAAATTGCTCGCTCTTTTGTGTGCTACCCTAATTTCAGCTCGCTGAAGCGGCTGCTGATTAGCAACCACAGGTGCAATCCTTCTGGACTGTTCACTACCTCCAGCTCGAGCATTTCCAACCACACTCTGCACTGCAGAAAATAGCCTAATTACAGGCAAAAAGCTGATCTGTTAAAACAGCAGAGGGACCAGCTAGAGAATCAGGGAGGGTTATTTGCCCCATCAGAGTCAAGGGGAAATTTACCCTTATATCAGCAGGGAGAGAGATCAGGGAGATGCAGAGGATGTGCAGCTCTGTGGACCCACAGAATCAGGAGTGAAAGATTGGCAGTAACCTGTTATTTATGAGTCATTAATATAACTAATAATTGTACAGCAGTAGCTCCCCCAGGACCTCACCCCTCTGCAGCCCCAGGACAGGAGAGGGTCTTTTCTCTATGAATACACAGAGGTGAAGTGGTGCCCACGTGTGGGTGCTGAGGCTCTGGGGGACGCACCAGTGAGGCACAGGGCAGTGTCCAGAGCTGTGGCTGTAATGAGCACATAAATCATCCCTAACGAGCCCTGAGCCAGCCAGCCTGTGTGGGGGACAGCGAGCTGGCCCACGCTGCCGTGGCTGCTGGAGAAAGGCTTCAGGTTGCAGTGAGCACAAATGGCTCTTTCACACGTCTCAGCAGATGTTACTCATTTTCTCCTCATCTGACTTTAAGATTTGGCTCCATTCCTTCCCTGTTCCCAGAGCCCATCAGTTGTCCTAGAAACCTCTCCCAGCTCTCCATGGGCAATGGGCTATCCCAGCATCCGGCAGGGGCTGGCCCATCTGAGGCATCCCACTCCTCCAAGTCCTCATCTGGATTGCTTCTGCCTTCCCCACTGAAACTCGCCTCCTCTTCTGGCCATTTCCGCTGCTCCACTGCACAGGCTGTCATTCATCAAGGTGCTTCTCCTCCTGCACAGCCACAAGCTCTCCAAAATACTTAAGGACATTTGCAAAATTTGGATGGAGGCTAGGAATAGCAAGCAGGACCAGATGTTCACTGGGAAAGACTCACACAGCACCTCCATAACACAATGTCCAAGGCTCACCCCTGGACCACGGGAGGATGAAGAGCAGCCAGCAGGGACAGCACAGCTGGTCCTGGGATGGAGATGCACAAGGGCATCATCTGCACAGCCCTGACAGCCACACAGCTTTGGCTGAACAGTCATCCAGGTGGGCAGGAGTCTGTAATTCACAATTCATTTTCCCATATCTATCTTTTAATTTCTTCAAAGGATCCTGGAAAAAAAAACCCAAAACAGCCTCAATAGATGCTTCAATTTTTTTGCCATGTTGATAGCTTAAGCTGTGTGGCATTTTGTAAAGGGAAAAGATAATATGAGCAAATTCTTAGAAATGGATTGCTGACAATACATGTGTGTGTGTGGTTTAGCTCAAATCTATATACCAGTTGTGCACCATATGACATAGGAGTCACTAATCTATAACTCAAGGAAAACATTCCCTATGGATTCTGCTTGTTATATTAAGCACACAGATCACCCAAAGTCACCTGTCACCACCAGCAGGAATTGACTTAAAATAAATCATCAGTGAGAGCTGCAGTGCTCAGACTGGGAGCCCAGGGTGGGTGGAGGAAGTTCTGATTCCTCTTGGTTTTCTTGCCTTGGTACTTGAAGCCCCCATGCTCAGCAAAGCAAGGGGACCTTCCCAGCCTGCAGCATCCCAAGCACATCCTCAGCAAGCCACAATTTCAGGAGAAATCCTGACATGAAAATAAACTCCACAGTAAAGTGTGTTCATGAGAAATACAATTAAATGTTAACACGGAAGGAGGAAACCATGCACAGAAAGTACATGTTTTACTCCAGCTCTACGTTCTCCAGAGGAGAGTTGAGAAAAGCCCTGGGATCCAAAGCAGTAAAATAAAATCAGTCAGAACCACAGTTAATCAATATGTAACTCGAGTTTGCAGCAGAACTTCCACATGGAGGAAGATGCTTACAAAGTCACTTTGTTATTGCTACACACTTGTATGAATGAGAAAAATACAGCTCAAGAGTAGCTTCAGGTAATCAAACCCCAACTGTCAGAACTAAAAGCTATGTCCAAAAGCAATTTGTTTTTCTCTGGGAAGAGATTTGTTGTGATCCTCAACGCTAGAAGTGTGCCCACCAATTACTGGATTTATGAGCATGCCTCCACACCATCAGAAACTCCACGGTGAGCAGGGAGGGACAGCACATCCCACTGTCATCCCTGCAATATTTTAACAAGGAAAACGCTCAGCTATACCTTGTGACTCCCATTTAAGGAAAAGTTGTGAATATTTCACAAGCAGGGTAGCAGATGTTTGCCATATTCCAACCCAGAAATTAGGAATGCATGGAAGTTGAGCAGAGCCACATACAAATTCAGAAAATTACCATGTGCAAATACAAATGCTTTGCTTCAAAATCACCAGTTTCTGATGACAAACCTCAGCTCTGCTGTTGCCTACAGAAACTCAAAATATCATAGAATCATGAAGGTTGGAAAACACCTCCAAAATCATTAAATCTAACCTTTGACTGAGTGCCTCCCATGCCCACTAAACCATACTGCAAAATGACACATTTACTCATTTTTTGAACACTTCCAGGGACGGTGATTTCACCACTACCCTGGGCAGCCCCTTCCAGTGTTTAACCACTGTTTCAGTGAAGAAATCTTTCCTAATATCCAGCCTGGTGCAACTTGAGGCCATTTCCCCTTGTCCTGCTGCTGGTTACCTGGGAGAACAGACCAATTCCCACAGCCTCCTTTCCGGCAGCTCCGAGCACAGTCACATCTCCCTGGAACCGTCCTTTGCTCCAGAATGAACAACCCCATCTCCCTCTGCCACTTCCCATGGGGCTTGTGCTCCACACCCTTCATTCCCTGAACACGTCCCACCACGTTACCACACCAAGGAATATTTTTCTGTGGCTGCACTTCCTGCCATCCCTGCGGCAGCTGCAGCCCCCGTGCAGGGGAACGCTGCTGGTGTGCTCAGTCTCCAAAGAAAATGAATTTAAAGGGAACCATTTCCCCAAACAGGGGCTGGGGGGAACCATCAGAAACAAATTAAAATCAAAGCAACTTTTCAGCAGGAAACGATGGAACAGATGGAATAATATTTATTACTGGAAACTGTTAAACGTGCCAATTAATTTTGAAGGGGCTTAAGTGGATTAGGCGCTTTTTGACTGGAAAATATGAAGAAAAAGTCATGAATCACAACAATACCTTCAGCATTGTCAATATATTTTTCTGGAAGCTTGTTCAGAAATCAAAGGGAAAAACAAATCAAATGAGTCTCAAATTGGACAATAAACTTTCTTTTGCATAAATAGTATCAATGTCCCCATTACCATGCCCAGAAGTGTTATGGGGAGGAAAAACCAAACCATTGTTTCCACACATCAAGTTGGTCATTTTTGTCTGAACCAGAAAAGCATTTGGCTGGGGCCAAAATTAGTTCTGTAAGCATTTTTTGATGCTCTAAGCACAGAATGATTTTTGAGTTCATTTGTACATTGAAAGCTGCACAGCTAATTAAATGCTCAGACAGACCAGTGTGTAATCCAGCCCTGTTACCAGACAGAGGAAGTATGATTAAAAGTAGGAAATTAGTGAGCATCTTTATTTGTTTCTTTTAACACAAGAACATGGAAGTTCCCACAAAAATGTGTAATGTTTAAAAAATATTCATCCTACACTAGGACAGGGAGTAAAACATAAATAAAAAATATGTAATAATCAAATTTAATTTTAGGAGCACTTAGGGTGAGGGGTTTTTTAGTATTTTTACATGCTTGTTTAGAAGCCTTTTATCTGCACTGCTTCCTGCCAGAAAGAGAATTGAGAAGTGCCTTTCCGGTAAGGCTAGGAAATCAATTTAATTTTTCCAAAAGGAAATTAAAAATACTTCGCAGCGCTGAAATTTGCCCATTGCAAATATTGATTTTGCAAAGGGACATTCTCCTTCACAAAACTATCCAGAAACATTCTGCTCAGCTCCACTTATCATCATTGCCTTCCCTTCCTTTCTCATTTTATATAACACTTCATGTTTTCTTATGCAAAATTGTCATGTTCCTCCCAAAACAGTGCTATGTTTAGAGAGGTTATAAGGAGTAACTGTTAAAATTGTGGTTATTTAAAGAGTACAAGATAAATATGACACACACGCTTTCACAAATAGAAAGCAGCTGGAAGAAAACTAACAGTGTCAGGGTTATGTGTAAACTCCATTTTCCTATCAAAAATTATGGAAAGAGAAAAAGAACCAAGAAAAAAATCACTGTTTGCTTAAACTTGCTTAGACTTATTGCTGCTGATTCTGGATATGGCTCATAAAAGAGACAAATTGCTTCATGTTTCCAGGCTTTGCTATTTGGATCTCAGCAAGAAATTTCTGATTTCTTCCTTAGTAGTTTGAATCTATTTTCTTTGGCAGACCCATTGCAATTGTGAAAGTATTTTGTCGCTAAATGTGAATACACTTTCTTTTCCTCTAAGTGACCCATACCCCTGAGATTTTAACCTGTTTATACATGCTGAATAGTTGCCCAGTGGGAACTCTGGCTCTGTTAGGAACCTAAGAAAAGATTTTTCACACCAGAGCATGGTGGTAGTTGAGCAATCTCTGCACAGTCCTTAAACAGGAAATGAGGGGAGACACCTCCAAAAATTGATCCATCCTGAAAAAGTTATCTGGGAGGGAAGGAGAGAAATGAGACAAAAGTTCAGTCTTATCTTGTTTATTCCCACCTGAGGACAGCCCTAAATTCCAAACATTGCCATCATGCAGCAGTCACAGCAGCCAGCCTTGTGGAAAGGGTTAAAAAAATCCCTCAAGTAATGAGACATGAGCTGCCTCAGGGCACTTCAGCTGTTGAAGTGCAGGTGTCACTTATGGAAACCTCACAAAATACAATTTTTTTTCCTACCACCAATACTAAAGCCCACAAGGAATTACTCTCACACTTACAACCAGATGCTGCAATCAACTGCACTCAGAGAACAGGGGGAAGGATCCAACTCATCTCACAGTTTGGCTTTCCTCAGCCTGAGGACACCAGAGCCACTTTTCACTCTGGGTGACACTGGCCATGCTGGAGCAGTACCAGGGGTGCCAGAGGAGGAACAGCCCACCTGTCTCCTACAGAAAAAGGGAGCCCATTGAGCCAGTTTGCTCCTATTTATGGACTCCACCAGCAACCAAGCCCATTTAGTCCTATCCTTCCTTATTAAATATTTGAATACTAGCTCTCAATGTCTCTACTTTAAGGATATTTTTTAATTTAAGCACAGCTCAGGTTCATGAAACTCACATCATGGGACATTGCTCATCACCTGCTTTCTCTGGGCTTGTCCCTGTTTCCTCTGCCCTCCTTCAAGTGGTGGGTGAGGTTACAACATGTATTTAAACCCCAGGGGTTTAAGTAGTGCTCAGGGACTGCATCACTGCATATGACCCCACTGAGTAATCCATCCTTTTACCCCCTCCACAGGCACAGCAGGGCACAATGCTGACCTGGGAAGGGAGAGGAGTGGCAGATAAAACCCGGTTCAAGTGTCCCAGCATCCAGACATCCCTCACTGGGCACTTTCTGGAGCTTTAATCGGGACTAATGTCACTGGTAACCAATAACCCCATTTTCACAGGTCAGTATATCTCCATTTCCAGCCCATTTGTACCCCTGTGCCAATGACTTCTCTCAGTTATGTATGCACCAGGTACAAAGTTGAAATAAATTTTTTCATTTAAAGCAAGCTTGATTTTGTGTGTCTTGTGCCCCTGTATTCCAAAAGGCAATTCTGTACTGTACTCCTGTACTGCTCCTGGCTCAGGCCTCTTCCTCCCACGTGATTTGGGAAGGGTGCAGCATCTCAAGCCCAACTATGAATCCTTTGGATTTTCTCAGTTGTCTCCCCTGTCAAGAGGAGCAACTCTGTGTGTAATGTTCAAACACTCCAGAAAAACATCCTGTTTTCCTCTATCAGTATCTCCTCACTGGATAAAGTATAAGACAGCATATTTCACAGGAATGAGAGAATGACTCTGGTTGAAAAGGGTAATAATATCCATCACTGTGGGCTAAGATTCAAGTTAACTTTGTTGGAAAGGCAATAAGAAATGAGCTATTTGCAGTGGATATTTCTTAACCCAAACACACAGCAAGGAGCATGGTGAGGAGGAGTGGGAGAGGCTGAAGATGCCCTTCATCCACTTCTGCCATGTGGTGCCCACAAGAGGGGCATTCAGAGTCTCTGCTCACATCATTCCCTGTTTTAAAGAAGGACAAATCTACCACAGAAGTCACGGAGAGAAACAAAGCAACACAATACTCGTTTGGCTCAGTCCCTGGAGAGGCCGTGTTTTACTAAATTAATAATCTAGTTAGATCTTTTCAGATTCAGCTTCTTAAGAAACTAATCCAGACAAGCCCAGAAGTAGTAATAACATTTCAGTATGGGCTTGAAGAGAGATTAGAGAACATTTATTTTGCTTCTAATATTTTCTGATTGCTCCTAACCTTTCCCTGCACAAGCATCTAAATGAAGAAATATGAACAAAATGACTAAGTAGTAGGGCTTATGTTGAATTAAACTCCAACGAGAAAAAAAAAATCAAGGCAACCACAGGAAAACTGAACCACTTAACATTCAACAAAATAAATATACAGGAACATGCTGGGCTGTGCATGTAGAAAATTGGAGATTTATAGGTCCATATTTCAAAACTACTGCAATGAACTCCTTCATCTGTCACTTAAATCTTAGCTCCCGGCTCACCTACAACTTGCAGAAAACTGTCAGACTTGAATTTTCCTGCTTTGATTGTTTCAGGGGGAGTTTTTTGATGCCTCAGCATGAGCATGTTGACCGAGGTCACAGAAACCTGCCCTAACCTGGATTTTTTTAATGACAGAAAAAACTCAAATTTCTCCTAGAATCCTCCTTTTGTCCTGAAAGCCAGCATAAATATATCAAGGCAAAGAAAAGTGGGAAGGCTCAGAAATGCAGATCTGGAATTCAGGTTGCTCTGCTTGCTCTGCCCATGCCCAGGCTCAGGGGAGGGCTGGGTTGTGTTACCCATGGACAAGGTGTGAACGAGGGTGGTTGCACAGGAAACATCCCCAGGTGAGAACGGCAAGTGGCTGGAGAATAAACCTTACCCGGGCTCATGGCAGGGGGAACTGGGGCGAGGTGTTTGCTTTAAGCACCAGTGCAAAAAGAGATTGTTCAGAAAGTGGCTGAGTGCCACAGCCCAGTCCAGGAAATCAATACCAGGAACCAGAGAATCCACCGTTATCCAGTGTTTGGTCTTGCTCGGATTTATTGGCTGAGAAGTGGATCATGCAAGCAGATATAAAGCTGTAACAAGATTATATCTGAATGATAAGGAGGGTTTAGTCTCTAAGGAAGCACAGGGCAGCCCAGGGAAAGGCTCTGGTGATTAATGGCAGAGAGGCACAGCAGGGGCTCGCACAGCACTTGGCAGTGGGACAAACTGCAAAAGCTGGATGAGGTTGTGTTAGAGACATGAAAACAGAGGTGTGGGGCTGGTTGCACTTGCCCTACAATAGAGTGAGATAAATCATGGCTGTCAGCACCCACTGAGCCCTGGGGCTCTCATCTCTCTGCTGACCCTCAGTAGGTTTTTCCTTGGCTGGTGCCTCCTCAGAGAGCTGCACAGAGGAGCTGCAGCCTCTGCATTTCATGGGGACAAACCCACAGTGAGTGTAACTCCTGCACACCAAAGGATCAAAAGGTTTATTGAGGTTATTAAGTTTATTATGCAAATTTCACCCTGTTTAAACAATTTCAAAACTTTATAAACCCACAATGGGATTTTTTTTTTAAGGAATCAAATGGTGTGATTTTTGTCCCCATAAACTCATAATATAGGATTGAGGAGCACTCCTCAGCCCTGATATAAACATTTCACCTTTGCTTCCTTGTCCCCACATAACTTTTTTTTCACTGGGAAAGAAGTCCTGTTCTCTGGAACAAAACTGCAACAGCTGTATACATATATATATATATGTTTAATCATATATTCATAGAATGATTTAGGTTAGAAAAGCCCTCTAAGTGCATTGAGTCCAACCCTTAACTCAGCACTGCCAATCCCCCAGCAGACCATGAACCCAAGGCCTATATCTGCATGTGTTTTAAATCTCTCAAGGCTCCACCACTGCCCTGGGCATCCTAGTCAAATCCTTTTGGGGAAGAAATTTTTACTGATGGTCAATCTAAATATTATTAATATAATCCAAATAATCTAATAATATTAATATTATAATATTGTGAGCCTATGTCTTGGAAAACAAATGCTTACTTGTACAAGGACGGTTCATGTTAATTCTGATTGAATTATGTTGAATATTTATATATATAAAATAGTTTACAGCCTTTGAAGTCCTTAACACTCCACCTATTTCTGGGTGCTAATTGGCACTACCAATTTACAGGCAGAGAGAGCAAGACAAATGAGCAGCACACATTTTCCACATTGAGCCACAACCTGGGAATGGAAAGCTGCAGCCCGAGGCTGTGCTCCAGGCTGGGTTTTTCCCCAGGCTCTGTGCTGCCAGCCCAGCATTGTGTGGGCTGGAAATAGCCCCAGGAGCTTCAAGAACCTGGCAGTGACATGGTGGAGACAAGCAAAGAGAGATACAGTGGACAACACCCTGGGAATAGAAGAAGAAAATTCTTCTGTAGGGGCAGGAAAGCGCAAATACATGCAGAAAAATCCCTTAAGACTCTTTTTAGTGCCTGCATCCCCCATCTCTCTAAAGGAAAGCTCCAGGCAGGGCCACAGGCTCTGCTTCAAACTCTTGTGGAGGTGAATAGCCACATGCACAGCACAGCCAATATCAGACCTTCACATCTCCAACGTGTCAAGGAAAAAATCTGACAGATCCAGATGCCTCGTCTGTCACCTGCAGCCCATCAGGTATAAGCTCTCTGTTAAGTTAAACTGAAAATATCTATAAAGTTGAAATATTTATTGTGGGAGAAGAGAGAGACAGTGCAATCCCACTGCCTCATTTCTGTAAGCACATGGCAAGAACTGCTCACGTTATCAGGTTACTAAAATGCAGCCTCAGTGCAGGATGCCTTCATCATGCCTCAAATAATTGCACACTTGATCTGCTCTAGAGAAGCAAAATTTATGGAGGTATTTAACATTGCTGACAGCTGTCTTACTATATTATATGGTATTTTTTAATAAATGAGGTTCCTCACTCTAAGACACAAGTCTTAACATGAGAAACAAAGAGCTGAGGAAAGACATTCACATGGACTCCAGCTGAGTGCTTATCAGACCCACAGGGTCCTGGGCAACAATAGCCAGAGCTATCAGCAACCTACCCATTGTCATAAACAATGTTTTGACAAAAATTAATACAGAAAGGGATTTGTCAAGTTAGTTTTCCTTCATGGGTCAGAATCAAGGGTGATTTATAGTGTGCATCTTGAATGAATTAGAGAAAGACATAAGATTTGGCTGCTGAGTTTGTTAAAAGAATGCACTGAAAAGAACCAGAATATTCTATAACAGAGTCTCAGCTGATGGAGTTATGCTGGCTTGTATGTCCTGAAGATCTCATACATGGTTTATACTGTTCAAGACATTCCCCAAACAATGAGCAGAACCGTGTTAATCCCATCAACCCCACATCCAGCAAATTCCACCCTGTGTATCAGGGAGGGGAAATTGCAATTTCTATTTCTCCATTTTTTTGCTTGTTTGGCTTCTGTCAGCTTTCAAGCCAGCTGGATAAACCATATTGACATCAGAGAGGTGAAAATTGATATCTAAACAAGTAATTGGTTCTATTGCATCTCTTTTTTAGTCCTGGTAAGGAGTGGTACCAAGTGATCTTTGCACGTCCAGAGAATAGCGCCAGAGCTGGGGCAGGGTCTGGAGCAGCTGAGGGAGCTGGTGGGGCTCAGCCTGGAGAAAAAGGTGACTCAGGAAGGACCTTCTCACTCTCTACAACTCCCTGACAAGAGGGGAGCCTCTTCTCCCAGGTAACAAGTGACAGAACAAGAATGAGCAGGCACAAGTTGTGCCAGGGGAGGTTTAGGTTGGATACAAGGAAAAAATTATTCACCAAAATGGTTATTAAGCCCTGGCACAGGGTGCCCAGGGAAATGATGAAGCCACCATCCTTGAAGGGATTTAAAAGCTGTATAGATGCATCACTTGGGGGACCTCACTTGGATTTAGTGGTAGCATTGGCAGTTCTGGGAAAATGGTTGGACTTGATGATCTTAGAGGGCTTTTCCAACCTAAATAATTTTATGGTTCCATGATTCTAACTATTCAAAGCAAGAGCTGTGCCTGTCAGGAGGCCAGGAGAGCACCTGAGGATCCTTTTGAAGCACAAACACACTGAAACACTGCCTGCCCTGTCCTGCCCTGTGTGGACTTGAGGGGTTGGGCTCCTTGGGTTGGTGCAGGGGTAGGATCTCCCTACCATGGTCTGGGCATGCAGGAGCAGACCTAGCTGCTGCCTCAGTCATTAGGATTACTGTAATTTATACCACAATTGTAGTTTTGCTTCTTTCCACTCCAATTTTTCTCCATAAGTGTAAATCCAGCTGCCTCACCCTGAAAGTTGTCTCCTAGCAGCAAGGAAGAGAAGCTGGAGAATGCTAAAGGGCAACTTGTTTTATCATGCTCTAGCTCTAGGTGGATTTGTGCAGACAGAAGTACAAATTACAACTTAAAACAGTGGTAGTTGGCATCAAGAAAGAAATTATTGCACCTTTTTTTACCATCTATTCTCATCAGCCAGATTCTCTGCAACTCCTAAGTATTACATCCAACCAAATCACACGTGAGGCCAGGGATGAAGTACAGGGCTGTGATGGAAAGCCCTGGTGTGTGTTATACTCAGTAAACAGAGGTCAGCTCAGAAGGGATGAAAGTTAATATAACAGGCTTTAAAAGTGACATAGGGAATGGCTGCTGCTTCTGGGCCCAAAAAACAAAACAAACAAAAGAGAAAATTCCAAGAAACACCCTGAAACTTCAAACACCCTTGGACATAATTACAGGGTTGAATGGAAGGGTAAGGAGATGGTCCCTCAGCTTGAACTGAACCATTCTGAGAGCTTTTCTTAAAGAAAAATAAGGCCACCCTCTCCTACACATATCAGTCAAATTAATAATAACGTTTTATCTGATACAACCCTCCTGACCAATTAGCACAATCATGGGTCCAAGATCAGGCCTGTGTTGTGAGAAAGGTAAACCTGTCCTGGATTTTTCATTCCTGCATCCAGCCTTACCCAGTAGCTTATTTGGAGCAATTTACGTGCTAAAGAAATTTATACATTGGGTACAACGTGGGTTTGTTTGGGTACAAACATGTCTAAAGGCTGCGTGGGCTGCTTCTCATACTTAGAAACTTTATTTGCTCTTCAAGAGCATTAAAGAATTCAATTTTCACTTCCAGACAGCATTTCCCAGGCGACTTTCTTCCGCTGCCCCGCTCCGGTGAGGAACATCAAGAACCACTGCAGACCTTTGAAGAACCGGCCAATAATTTCAACATCTCCTTGGCAAAAACAGACCCTGCAAGGCAGCAGTCCCACCTGACAGCTCCGGAGCAGGGGGGGCTGTGCAGGGAGCAGGGGCACAGCTGCATTCACAGCAGAACAGCCTTTCCCAAGCCAGGCACTAAATGCAATTAGAGAGAAGAGAAAATCTCGAGTATAAGATATCAAAAACAAAACACGTTCAAAGTTTGGAAGCTGAGTGTGGGGCAAGGCTGGGATTGTTTGGAGCTGGCCTCCTTTCTGCTGGCACCCACTGCCTGCAGACACAGAGAGCAGTGCAGTTTAAAAGCTTTTTTGTTGTTCTCCATATCCGTTGGGAGTTTCAGTTTTGGAGTTTAACTGCGTGTTGTTAAAGCCAAGGTATTCTTACTGCTAAAATGTGGCTCCTTTGTCATTAAAGTGCCATATCTATGTGAAGTTTATTATGAGGGGTAGAGACACTGCCTTGCATAGCCAAAGTCAGTGCTGGGGGAAAGAAAAACCCATTCAGACACCTGGAAGGGAAATATGCCTAACCTAGCAGATATCACCAGCAAACATATGCAAAGTACCAGAGATACAAATGCTAATGAAGAATTTATGAAGGTAAATATGTTCATTAGAGAGACATCAGTCTCAAGAAACTCTGACAGTAGCCCAAGGACAAATCATTCATCTTAGCCTCTGGCAGCTACCAGCCAGCTGGTTGGGACACCAAACCAAGGGCTTGTACATCAGGGAAGGAGGAAAACTGGAATGTTTGTGCAATCCCAAAGAGGAGATGTCTTTGGCAGCAGAGTGTGGCTGCAAAAACCTTGAATCTCTGCTCATCAAAGGCCAGTGCTGGCTGGAGTTGCTCGCCAACCACCAACTGCTGGTGCCCCAAGGACCCATTTACCCAAGAACACAGAAAGTTCCTTTTCAGTCTCCAGTGCAAGAGTTTTCCCACTGACTTCCACCTGGGCAGAGGCTTGGTGGTTGCAGAAGACAGGGAGTGTATGACCCATACAAAGCCCATCAATGACCTGGAGTTATGGAGTGGGCACAGCAAAATGCCTTAAAAGAAGAAAAAACAAAATCACAGCCCTAGGGAAATACAGGAACCAGAGCTACTGCTGGAATGACAACCCATAGAAAGTATTTCTTTCTCTGATGGCAAGTCACTTGGGACATGAAGTGCCAAAGCCTACAGCTAACCTGAAGTCCCAGAAAGGATCTGCTGGGTCTTCTTTAAGGCATGAGGACTGTGGTTCAGACAAACCACTGAAATGTTAGGAGGGAAGGACAGAGATCCTTTTCTCTGTCTTGGTTCTGATCACCTGCCACACTGCTCCATGAACAGCCTGGAGGGGAGGTGTGTGCAACCCAGCCTCCCTGAGATGCTGAGAGCAATCCCCTGGTGTAGCTGTTCCAATGTCCCTGGACTTCCAGCTCCAATAACCTGGACTTCCAGCTCCAATAACCTGGACTTCCAGCTCCAATAACCCGGCCCTCCAGCCCTGCGGGAAGCTATGCTCTGGCAGATGCCACAGCTCTGTGTGGCTTCTGAGAGCACCAGGGGAGGGGACATCCAGCAGTGTCCTGCCACTTGTACCTGAAATGGATTGTTTCCTTTTGAATCCCTGCGGGGGACCAGTCTCTATCACGGATTTCATCTTTTCAGCCACGAGTTATCCAAATCTGTTAAAAAAATAAGAGAATATTTGATCCCCTGAAGGGCAAATTTCCCAGTTCACCATATGAAATAAGCTGTAAAGCAGCAATTCCTTTGATTTCTCATTTCCTTTTATTTTTTTCCATTGATCTCATCACATTCTCTCCTTGTCTCATCTTATAGAGTAAGGCAAGAGGACAGCTAATCTGTTTTCCCTCTGTACTTCTTAATGTCTTCTTGATTGAAATTCATGTTAACCCTTAGGCACCCTGATCTCTGAGAGTATCCATAAAGCCCCATCTACATGTAGGAAAGATGAGACTTCTCTTCTAAGCTGAGCTCTGTGGAGCTCTCAGGAATGGGACAGATACTTGCACAATCCTTAGCAGGCATCACAAGAGATGCTGGCTGCTGAGATTCTCCAAAATTTTCCATGGGACAGAGCATTGATCTGCACAGGGACAGAGGGGGGACTTCACACCCATCCTCTCCTTTCAAAGATGAGCTGCTAGCACAAAGCCAGCCCCATCCACAATGGGAACAACCTTGGGTGCTGATCCTCTCCTGCAGCACTAGGGCTCCAGAGCACCACTTCTGCCTCCAAATCACTTTAGCAACAGCTGCCTGCCTTTTCAGAAATAGCCAACTGCCAGGAGAGGCTGCCAAAGGCCTTTGGAAGGAATCACAAGCCAGACATATTTTTGTCCTCAAGAGTGAAAGTGGCAGAGCCCTGGATTTGGGGAAGACACCTAAGGCAGCCCACAAAGAGCAGGGGCTGCACCACGAGTTTATCTGGTTTGTCCCCAGCTCCATGCCATCACTGTCCTTGGCATTTGTAGACTTTATCAGCCCTGTCTTGCTACCTAGCTGATTCCTCATTTAATTTCCACAACAAAAAACCACTATTTCTTCACCACATCAGTTTTGCAATGCGCCATCTTCGTGTGAGTTTTTTTGGATTGTTAACAAAAAATCCAAAAAGTTCACTTCTGCCTACCCAGGGGTATGACAGTGCAGCAAAGCTCAGCATGAATTTTCCAGCTTTAGCTATTCTTAATGCAGGCATTGTCAGCATGGCCAAGCAGGGAGGGGTTAGCAGGGTGTAACGAGGAGGGGGATGTTGCACACTGGTCCCTGCTGTTCCCTTGCTGGTCTCTCCCTGTGATGATCTGCAAAAACCACCCTGCTCCTAGGGAGTGATGAACTCCAGAGTATTTGCTGGCAAAGTGGGCTTGGGAAGTGCTTGGCCCAGCTCTTTTGCAGCCCACCCAGACCACACATGAAGAAGAAATGGGTGGCAAGGCATGCTCACACTTGGGCATGTAACCAGGTGGAAAACTTGAGAAAAGTGGGCAAATCCAGCCTGAGGGGGGGGTTCAGAGCAATGAGGCTCCTCACCGAGTCCCTACTGTTTATACCACTGCCAGGAGAAGTGCACAGCTTGGCTGTAGCAGTAGGATGTCTCTTGGTTTGCTTGCAGAAATGCTGGTTTATTTGCAGAATGAACTGATTTTCTTAGGAACACTATGCATAACAACGACCTCCCTCTTCCCACTTCCCAAGTGCTATGGTAATTAAGCTTTTATCTGAGTAGATAAAATAATTAACATATTTATTACTCAGAAGAAAAAGATCTTTTTTTGATTGATTGCAGCCTACTAATGTTCCATCAAATATTCAAAGTCTGTATTGTTAAGCCATTAATTTTATTTATTTTTAAAGACACTACATATGTTTTCTATCCCAAGGGGAGGAAAAAAATCAGCGCATGAAAAATTCCCATCATTACTAACACACAGCTCAGCAGAAAATGAACACAGATAGGGAGCACCCTTCCTGTCTGCAGGAGAGTGGGCTTCATTAAGCTTGCAAGGGATTTTTGCACATTACAGAAAGCACTGAGGGGGTAGGAGAAGCCCTGCAGAGCCTTATGGGCACCTACAGATGTCATGGCTTTGTGCCCAAGCCAGTCTCAGTGTGTTGCAGTGTTTGGCCCTGGCACTGCCATCCTTGCGTGCACCCCTCTCTAAAGGCACCCCAGGCACTCCTGCACATCACCACAGGAGATGCTGTGGGATGATTTCCCTCCATACCTAATCACTGTATTATGATCATTTTTATCTAATGGCTTCAATTCTTTGTGCTGGGCAGTTTTGTTGCTGTGGTTACTTTGTGGGCAAATGCAAACAGCTCCCAGTCACTGGGAACAAGCACAAAAACAAACCTCTCAAAGGCTGCAGAGATCTTCCATCCAGTGCTGTATACACACACCCACACACTTTCGGGTGTTGGGTTCTTTGGAAAGATGAAGCTACAAATCCAAAAAAACAATGCCAGACACCACCAGAGAAAATAACCATAGAATACAGCAATGTAATCATCGTGTCTGCCTGGAGGGACAGTCACCCCTGCCCAGTCATTTCCTCCTGTGTGGGATCCCCAGGGCATCTCCATGCCTGGATGCCACCCCTGGGGTTATGAAGCAGGATTGAGGTGTAGTAGAAAGGTGGATCTGACACCTTGCATGGCTCAGCCTCTGCAATTTCGTATGTATCAATCATTTTATATCTTCAACTTCTTGCTTCAAAGCCCTTCTAAAAGACAACAGAGAAGACCCTTCCCACAGAGCTTTGCCAAAGGCTTTGAAGAGCTGCAAGTATGTTCCTGCCACCAGACCTGCTGTCACTGCTGCCGTGGCCATCACCCTCCAGGCACTACAACTCCACCCAGAGCGCCAGCAGGGCACACGGGCTCTGCTCCTGACACTGTAGCTCACAGTTAATGGCCCCATACACACCAAGCATTGCTGTACTCTGCCCCACAGTCTCAGTTTCCTTTTATTAAGGCACATAAAACCATTGCAACATGGACACTTCAGCAGGGTCCTGCTCACCAGCTCTCCTAAGGAACTCTCATCCCATGGAGTCCGTGCTGGAAGTGGATGTGCTGAAACACGTTCCTGCCATTCCTGGAAATGTTTGAAATGATGCCCAGTTCTAACAAGCTGCAGAAAGGAGAAGTGTCAGGAATGGGTTTCTCATGCCTGAACATTTGTGGGTCTTGCTGTCACAGCTCCCCACCTGAGCAAGTGCTTACCTGGGACTGGATTAGAAACTTTTCAAGTGCTGATCTCCTTTGCTCCTATTGTCTTGCAAAAATAAAACACCTTTTGGTTCAGTTTTCCACATTCCCTATGCTTTTGAATATGGATGGCTCAGCAGCAGAGCCACTCCTTTTGAGAGAAGTTGCATTAATAACACAGAGAGAGGCTGCCTGTAATTCATTACATACAGTGACACCCTATTCTACCCCTAAAGCCTTTCATTGGAAAAGCTGGCACCCACAGATGACCCAAAACTACCCCCACACAAACAGAGATGTGGTCAGCAAATCAGGATGGCACGGTGTGTTTCCAATTCCAGGGCAAAAGGAAGGTTTTCTATCCAAGTGCTGATGCACTGTCCACTGCTGTGATGTTCTAACTGCACACCTGGACAGTTCTAACTGTGATGTCCTAAATAACACCATGTCCTCACCCCAGTTCTCTCAGTCTAACTCAGGAATTAAAAAATAATTGGGAAAAGGAGAGCACACAAACAAGGACAGGTCTCATGCCATCCCAACCATTTCTCACCCCGTAGAATACCATGGAGACTTCTCAAGGCTTTGGCCAGAACTATCAGGAATGTGAGTCAGTCAGATCAAACAAATTGCCTCTCTTACCATCACATTATTCCCTCTACACTACAGCAAGCATTGGGGTAGATGGTAAGGAAAGCCACCCAACTGGTTGTGTAATTAAGCACAAAATAAATACCTACAGCCATTCACAATTGAAATGCTTATTAATAAAATTGTGTAAAGTGTAAGCTGTGCTCACACATAAAAACCAATGGTAAGTTGTAACACGCAAGGAAATGAGTCAGTAGGAAATTAAACACAACTTACTATTTTCTCAATGTAAAAAGTCACAGTTGGGATTAATCCTTTTGTGCATATCTAGAGGTGACTCTCAAATCACCTACACAAAGAACCAGAACTCCCTTTTGCCATTTTACTGCAGCTCTTTTTAATGATTCATGACAAAGAGCTTCAAAGAGATCCAAGTCATGACAACAGTCCCAGATCCGACCTCCTTGTTCTCAGCACAGCAAAAAATCCTCCTCGGTGAATAATTTAGGTTTAGGAAGAGAGCTGCCTTAAAACTATTCCCAAGGGAAGAAGCAGCGTCTAGAATTTAATCTCATTATGGAAATAAAAATAAAAATAAAATATCAAAAGAACACAGCGACTGCAACAACAATACAAGCCTTATTTTGCAGAATTCACCCGTTGTGAAATTCCACAGAAGGGAACACAGCTGTTTTCCCTGAAATGTTTCTTGTTTCCAGAGACCAAAGATGAAATCCAAAGCTTTGCCTTTCAACTTATGATAGACAAATACATGCAAGGATGATACAACTACTGTTCATGGGTATTGAGGAAAGAAAAAGGTCATTTAGAGCTAGAGGTGAAGACATGGGCTTGACCACAGGCTGCAACACATCCTCTGCTAAGTTCAGCACGGCGGGAGCAGGCTTGCGACAGCCTCCCAAAATCTGAGGCAATTCACCCCTGACTTCAAGCTTGGAATCAAGTTTTATATTTCCTCTGTTGCAAGGGCTGAGGGCCCATACATAACGGTTACAACACCAAAAAGGCATAAAAAAGGAAGTGGAGCACCCAGGAAAAAAAGAAGTGTACAACATGCATCACATCTGTACACTTCCACCTTAAGGCTGAGATTTCTAGTGAGCATTTAAGTCTAATTCCCCCTCCAAATTCCTGACATGATATGCAGGGATTTTTTCACTTCACTTCTAATGTTTAATCTTCTCCTTGACGAGCTGATAGGGATATTCTTAGACATTAAACTCAGATGAGCCATTCACAGTTTGCCTCAACAGCAATAAGTAGCTTCGGTTTCATGGCCATTTTGCAAAGATTTCTCACCATGATGAGCACCTTCATCTTGTTTTTTGGAAACACTTGATATTTGGAAGGACAGTTAATCCAAATCACAGATTACCCTGTGTTTGAAATGACCAACATATCCAAAGCCGTCTGAACACTGAAATATTTCTAATAATGGGGATGACTCTAACAGTGTGTGTACCCTGGTCCCTGGGATGCAGATGAACACCTGAAGGACACTGTGCTGGCTTAGGAAGTTGAGTACATTCACAGCAGGAGGAAAAGCCTTACCTGAGGTCAGGGCAGGGCAGGGACCCCGCCCAAACTTGTCTGACCCAAAGACACAAACGTCCTTACCCCAGTAGATTTAACTGCCCTTCTGGAACCCTCCAGTTTTGCCACCATAACTATTATTTTGGGAGTGAACTGCCCCATTCCAGTAGCTCCCACTTCAAAGGGCAATGTGCGTTTTGGGGGCTGTCCTCGTGTCTACAGGCACAAATATTTTGCTCCAGCTCAGCTACACATTGTGCTTAACAATGCGTGATTTCAGCTTCCACGTGGACAAAAATGGTGAGGATTTTTCTTCAAATGATAGTCCCTTTTCCTAAAACTCCTCTTTTTTATTTAGGAGGAGACAACTGCTCATCCATGCCCTCCATGTCATAAATCACCCTCCCAGAGAGGCAAATCACCTCTGGTCCCTCTGGGTCTCACCCTCAGAGGCACAGCCAGGCTTCAGCCTTGGTTTTCTAGAGAGCCTTATGCTGGGGCAGAGACCTGAAAAGATCAGAGGATGAGATGAAATGAGAGTCCTTTCAGCAGCAACAATGCCCCCCTAATTAGCCAGGCAGAGCAGGTGACACGCTCTGTGCACAGGTACAGTGATGCTCCCCTGGGGACACAGGGCTCTCTGAGCACGTCCCATCTGCACAGCCGAGGACAACAGCAGGACCCTGGTGACTGTGTCTGCTCTGAGACATTTCTTTTGTGAGGGGCAAAACCCAAGCCCCGATCAATTATTCTGCAAATGGGTGGCTTTGTGAGGCTTCAGCCGCTTGCCCTGCACTCACCTGGCCAGCCCTCCACAGCCTGTAGAGAACTGGCTGCTTATCAAAACACATTTGCAGGGCTTAGCAGATCTGCTGGACATACACCAGGCACACCAGTGTGTGCTGAGCAACTCAGAAATAATTGCACAAAGAAAATACATCTGAATTATCCATTTCTTTTGGGGCAGGACTGTAGCGAATTCCATATATGTTTCTTTTTCTTCAAATCATTTGCTCAAACTTCTTCTGTGATTGTCCTTTTAAGACAGAGCAGGTGTCAGAGACAGCTGTACATGGCCATCAAAATCTGTCACTCCAGGCAAGATGCACCTTTGAGCTCTCAGAAATAATTACTGTCAAAACTAGCGCCTGGCATAAAGACATTGAACTGCTCAGGCACACAGTGAGAGTCACCGTATGTGTACACACACCTCAAATACATTTGTTTCTACATGAAATTTGGAACTAAAGCAGCACTTTGCTTACTCCATACTTAATAAACTTGACTCTTTCAGCATAAGAAATCATACAAGAAGATGAGATTCACTTTTGGAAAGCACAAGATCTCCCTTTAATTTTTCTCCAGCTTGTACATGACTTCCCTGGTTTGGGGAAAGTTCAAATTGCAGCTATAGCTGCACCCAAATTCTTATTAGCGGAGGGGGAGGGAAAAAGATTTTTCCTTACCACAACTCTCCCTGAGGCTGTTCCTGCACACAGTGGAGAGAAAGCTGCAAGGAGGGAATTACCCTAAAATGCAGCAGAGAAGGATTGGATGCTTTTCAGCCAATTCTCCCCCCCTGCCCAATGAGCATCTTCACTACCAGCTGATAGTAATTCTGAAAAAGGCCTTTTGTACTCTCCTTGGGTTTTGGTTTTTTGTTTTCTTTGTTTGTTTGTTTGTTTGTTTTCTTTTTTTTGTTGGTTTTTTTGGGGGGAGACAGGTTGTGTAACAAATTCAGAATTTATTTGAAAGGTTTGAACTGAGACCTTCCATACCTCAGCTGCCTGTTTTCATCCCAGGCTCTGGAACAAACCTCTCTCTTGAGACCTGTTGGCATTTAACAGCACAGCCCACGAACCACTCCTCAGAGGGTGCAATGAGCGGCGCTGGAGCTGGTTTGCAGCTGTGCAGCAAAAACACCCAAAGCACCACAGAAACTATATCATATCTTCCCCCACTGCACCAGCCGCAGCCTCACAACCCAGAAACAGGTCTTTCACCCCAAAAAGCCCCGTGCCACGTCAGCCAGTGCCCTCAGCCTTGTCCCCGGTGGTCCTTCATGGCAGGCAGGGCAGAGGCAGAGCAGTGAACGCAGAGACAATGTGGGCAGAGGCAGGGCTGTGCGGGCAGGGCTGTGCGGGCAGGGCTGTGCGGGCAGGGCTGTGCGGGCAGGGCTGTGCGGGCAGGGCTGTGCGGGCAGGGCTGTGCGGGCAGGGCTGTGCGGGCAGGGCTGTGCGGGCAGGGCTGTGCGGGCAGGGCTGTGCGGGCAGGGCTGTGCGGGCAGGGCTGTGCGGGCAGGGCTGTGCGGGCAGGGCTGTGCGGGCAGGGCTGTGCGGGCAGGGCTGTGCGGGCAGGGCTGTGCGGGCAGGGCTGTGCGGGCAGGGCTGTGCGGGCAGGGCTGTGCGGGCAGGGCTGTGCGGGCAGGGCTGTGCGGGCAGGGCTGTGCGGGCAGGGCTGTGCGGGCAGGGCAGAGGCAGGGCAGAGGCAAGGCTGTGCGGGCAGGCTGTTCCCGGCGTGTCAGCACGTCCCGCATGGGAGCCCGGGCCAGGAACACGGCAGCTGCCTGCGAGCAACGTGCAGCCTGTGTGTGGTAGGGCTGTACTCGCAGCCTGCCAACACCCGGGCCGGGAACGCAGCGGGGCGGCCGCTGCCAATGGGAGCCGGCAGGAACGAAGCCATGTGGGAAACTTAAAATGCAAGCGGAGCTGGGAGTGCGTGGCGAGTGCTCCCCAAGCGCTGGCCGAGCTGGCCGGGCGGCTGGGTTCGGTCGGTTCTGTTGGTTCTGGTAGCGGGGATGGGGCTGCGAGCGGCAGCGGGGCTGCGATGAGCGCGGACCCGCAGGGGAGTTTGGCTGCTGCGTGTTTGGAATACAGTGCTGTGAAGGCGATTAGACCCCACTCTGATCTGAAATTTTTTTGATTTAAAAAAAAATCTGGAATCTGGATTTAAAGATGCTCCTTTAGCTCTTTCTGAAATCAGGAACAGACTCTGCAAGGGAGGAGGAACATGTATTTATATCCATGAAGTTCCTGCGTGTTGCTAACCTGTTCTTCATGGAGCAGAATATCGTTCGAGTGTTCATTAAAGCAACGACAAACCGACCTTATTTCCGAAGCATTCCACATGCTAACAACGCTTTTAGGAATACTTTTCCCCATTTGATTCACTAAACTTTCCTTTAGATTTAGAAGCCTTCTAAAGCTATAAAAATTGATATTTTAGTCAATCTGTGGCAAAAGGTGACACCTCTTTTCAGGTGAGATTTCTCCATATCTTATTTCCAAGGTGCATGGGAATTTCCGCGGAGCGCGGGCATCCCTGGAGCGCTCACAAACGGATGGTTTTCCAGCCAACAGCCCCATTCATACAAATACACACATCACCCTCCCCAGCAGCCCTCCTCCGATGGGGAAGGTCTCAGCTGGGCAGGGGCAGAAGCAGCCGCCCCATCGCCTGCGCTCCCTCCGGGATATTCGGGGCGGGGATGGGGGATGTTCCCCCCCGGGGTGCCGGTTCCCCCCTCCCCGCCGGGGTTGAGAAAGCGGAGGGAGCCGTGGAGTTGCTGTGCATATTAATGAGCGGGGAGCGAGGGCAGCGGGAGCCGCTTTAAAGGAGGAGAAGGGAAGGAAGGCAGCGGCAGAGCGCAGGCAGCGCCGGGCAGCCGCTCCGCCGGGAGCCGCTCCGCCGTCCCCTCGCTGTGACCCAGCCCCGGGACAGCGGCATCGGGGGGACGAACCCCCAGAGAACAAGCACACCGACCCCCGGGCATCTCCGTGGGTACCTGCTGTCTCACAATGAAGCTTCTGACAGCAGCTCTCCTCCTGCTCTTCATCGCGATGTACTTGGCCAGTGCCGAAGGTAAGGTGGTTTATTTTGCTTATTCCCGTGTAAATCTCTTTTCCAGTAGTTTGTGTTTGTGTCTTGGTAGCCCTAGCTTGGGTTGAGCACGGTGGAAAGGTGCAGTGTATGGAATCTGTGAGTAAGGGAGCTGCAAGTTATTGAAAGGTGAAGTAGAGGTAAAACACAAGGGATAAAGTTGTATCTTCATTTGTGTCTTCACTGCGAGGCAAACAGCTCACAGTGAGGAAGGTCATGCCTTGTCCTTCGTTATTCAGAAATGGAGCTCAAGCATCTTCTTTGAAACTGAGGGTGGTTTTCAGGGCAAATAGAGCAGAGCTGGATGTGAGGTGGTGGCACAGTCTGCGTTTTCTGGTGCGCACAAAAACGATGGTTAAAAAATGCTCAGCTTTTGTCTGGCTACGGCTACACTCCAGCATCCATGCAAGGAGAAATGACTGAAAGTCCTACAAAGTCCAGATGAGACACAAGTGAATGAGAAAGCAGCCCAGATATGCACTTGCTTGCTCAGTTTAAAGTGAGTTCTGACTCTTTCATTTCCTTTTGTTAAACATAATTATATTTAATCACAGCAGGTGCACTTAAAAAAATCTGCTATTTACCAAGTCCCAGAACATACGGAGCGCTCTAAAACATTTCCCAGAGAGTCAGCCCCTTTTTCTGAGATATACCAAAGGGAAAAAAATTTCTTTTTTTAAGCTTAACAGCATTAAAAAAATTCATCTTTTCCCACCAAGGTTTGAAAGAGCAAACTGAAGTTTTCCTGGATGCACCCAGGCTGGAGGGGAAGGGACGCTTGGTATGCAGGAGGCTTTGCAGGCGCATGAGAAAATGCTTTCTCTTGTAGGCGTGAAGTGCAAATGTTCAAGAAAAGGTCCTAAAATAAGATTCTCTAATGTACGGAAGCTGGAAATAAAACCGAGGTACCCATTTTGCGTGGAAGAGATGATTATGTAAGTTTTCCTTAATTTATTGCCTTCACTTTCCCTGTTAGCTGAACTGCTTCACCTTATCTGCAAGTTCCTTCTTTGTTCTTTGTTTTCTTCATGCCCTGGCATGCTAATTCCTAGGAATAATGATTTGCTGCATGAGTTGAAAAAAAAAGGGTGTAATTCTGACCAAAACCTCAGGTATCATTTTTTGACGCAATTTTTTTTTAATCGAATAAGTATTTCCAGAATGGGTAGCGATAAAAACATTATCATTGGTTCAAGTGAAAATAGGAACAAATTCTACTCCAAGCTGCCTGAAATAAAACTCAGAACTATTTACTCAAGTTATTCTGAGCATTGAGAATAAACGAGCAGACTTTGGTCTGTAGTGGCTTCTGCAAGGAAGAGTTACCCCAGCCTGCATTGTACCAGAGGAATCCTCTTCACTTGATGGGGTTACTCAGCATGTAATAAAATATTTTCCTCCCAGTGTCCGTGCAAGTCCAGACCAACGCTGCTGTGAAATCTCAAACTGATGTAGTGGGTAACAAGCTTTTAGCTAAGGATTTTTAACATAACTAGCTAAAAAAGGAGGGGGGCTGTTTAGATTTTAAATATGAGCGGGTTTGGCTTTTTCCTGTCGTGTTTGGATATCTTAAGACTCCCCCAACAAAGCACCATCCAACCAGTACATGATGCAGCTGGATAAGAACCAGAAGGGCAGAAAATCCAAAAAGGCTGCACTGATTCCCCCTGCCACCTGAGAGGGGGGAAAGGGGTCCTAGGATCAGCCATAGCCCAGGACACCAAAGACTGATTTGATCCAGCATTGTGCTCCCCCTTGGAACATTTGCCAGTCGCTTAACCAGGGGATCTGTGCAGGCTGCCACCACCTCCAGCACCTGCAATGCCCACGGGGCCGAATCTGCCCATCCAGCTGGCACAAATACCACAGGAGACACCACAGACTTCCCACGTGGAACTGGCTCGGTGGAGGGCTTGTGGAGAAGGAATGGAGATTCAAGCTTCCTTCGGCTTCCTCCGGAGCCGGAGCAGCACGGCTGTGAGCAATGCTGAGCTCAGGGAACGTCAGAACCACGTCGTTGAAGCCCAAAGCAGCTGATGGTGACCTGAATGGAAAAATTCTTGCAGAGCAACACTGCCTGATTCAGCTCCTCACAGCTTCACTCTGTTTGCTTTGACCCTTCAATAGTAAAATGATGTCATGGAGGGATACTAACTCTTGGCATCCCAGTCCAGTTATTTGCCCAAAAGCAGATGGTGACCAGGGGGTATGAAATAAATCCCATTAATGCAACATTTTACTTCCAATCAGAAATTTGGGAAAGCTGGAATGCCATGTAGGAGCAGTTGCTTTCCCAGCCTGACAGGGTAGATGTTGAGCAATACTATCCAAGGCTGAGGATTGTCCAGGGTTTGCAGCAGCTGCTGGGACAGAGCTCTCCCATCACTGGGGGTGTCTGTGGGGCATGCAGGGCAAACCCACTGCCATCACTGCCTTTCCAGCTATCCTGATGCAGCCTGAACTCAGCACTGAAAGCACTGAAATTAATATTTCATTAATCAATTTATCCAAGAGTCTCTGGGCACAGCACAGTGGAGCTAAATTCCTGCAACTGAGTTTTTGTTGCTGCAGTGATCATCTAAAATGAGTTGTCAAAGCTGCATCCCCTTCTGCCCTCCTTAAAGGCTCTGATATAGCAGAAATGTGATATAAATTATGTTGGATAGAGAAACAGTGGGTATGGGGGGTGCAGTTATGGAGGTGGTGGCCATAACCCCCCCAGCAGAGCTGTGCAGGGTAAGAGACAGTTAAACTGAGTCCTCAGTCTAGTCAAAACTTATCAAGATTCATGGTACATCTAGCAGTAATTGTGAGTGTATCTGTCTCCTGGAATGAGGGGAAGCAGCAGAAAATATGAGGGAAGTTTAACTCTTTCTACCTGAAATGCTCTGAAACACTCTCACCCGTGTTTTGCCCCATCCCAGAGTGTGGGGATGTACCAGGCTGAGAAGAGCTGATGGGAAATAAGCTCACAGTCGTGCCTTTCTCCAGGGGCAGCAAAAGCAAATGGCAGTTCCCACACCAGCCTGGGATGAAAGGGCCAGGATCCCTGAGGTCATGGAGACAGGGTATTTGTAGGCAGAGTTGCAGCCCTTCCATCCCTGCAGATGAGATGTGTGGGGGCACAGGGTGCTGGGGTCACAGACTGACTCGGGGTGTTTATCACAGCCCTGGAGGCATGGACATACTGGGGAGAATTTTGGCACAGGGACACTCAGACATCAGGGTGAAGGCTCCAGACATCAAGCCCTGGGCAGCAAAGGGACAAATCCCACTGAAGGAATCTTACTTATGCTTCATCCCTTCTCCATCTCTCTCAACCTCTTCTTGCAGCCCATCCAGGGAACTCCTCATTCAGGTAGAAGGTCCCACAGCACCTCTTAGGCACATCCCCTTACATTTGTCAGACCAGCATCCTCAAAATCAGGTTCAGGTCATCTCAGAGTGCCCAAACACTGCCACCCAACCCAGCATCCATGAGGGACTGTCTGAGAATGGCAGAAGACCATGGGGCTGCCTTGGGAACAATTCTGTGGTCCATCCTCCAGAACCAAAGCAGAAAACCTACATGTGATGTCAAAGCAACACATCTCATCCTGAGGAAAGAGCCAGTTCAGCTGGGAGGCAAACCATGGATCTCTTCCTGCTCAGACTGCACACTGGTAAATCCAGATTGTCCTTCACTGCTTCTGCTGCAAATGTAGGGCTTGCAGCTTTTCAAAGGTGTTCCTGCTCCTCTCCTCCTGCAATCCATCGCATTCTGGAAATATCCTCTATGGTCTGTCAGAAGAGAAAGCCAAGCAAAGGTCTGGATCAGCCAGTGCAGACAGCACAGCTGAGGAGGTGGCTGCTGCATGGGGAAACTCTGCCCTCAAATCCCTTGAAACTCACATCATTCAAAGGCACAGGAAAGCTCCCCTTCTGAAGCACACACTGGTCTCAGAGGAGTTGGCTGAGAACACCCTTAGAACAGAGTTAGTCCATAGTTTTCAGCACTGACCCTTCCCTTTCTGATGCCCACAGCCATTAAAGGCTCTTTCACTGCTTTCCCATGCATTGGGAAAAAGCCCACATTCTCCCAAAAAACAACCTGGAAATCACACCTTGACATTTTTGTGACCTTGGCTGGAGATGGAGCACAAAAGGGGAGCAGGGAAGAAGGCAAATTGAATAGAAACACCTTGTAAAACCTTGAAACAGGAATCGTGGTGAGACCCTCAGTTCAGTTCATGCAGGCAGCACCTTTTAATTTGTGAGGCACCAGTAGGGTGAGCTGGGAAAGTCTGCAAGGCATTTTGTCTTCCTTTCTGAACCAAACCATAAAAGAAGCCCTTCAGTACATGCAGATATTTCTGGGTTTCTGCCATCATTGTACTCATGTCTCTAGCAGCAAATTAATGAAATGCACTGTAGGATTTTAGTTAACCAGTTATTCATTTTCCCTGTTATGGTATTTCCAGAAAATTATTAATTCTAATACAAATTGTCTTTGTGATTTGCTTTTTGGGTGTTGTCTGGGATTTTTTAATCACAAAATTAGTAAGAAAACAAGAAAAGTGCTCAATTTTGAGCCCCAAAAGTGTGGGACAGTCTTGATGTTTCTGGAAAGCCATCCTGTTGGGACCCAGCTCCAGATCCCTCATGTCACCTCAGCTGTGGCAGCCTCACTGAGCCCTCCAGGAGGGAACATCAAATGATGAAAAGGCTTTTGCTGTTTTGTCTCCCAGCATGCTTGGTCCTGACAATAAGGGGACACCAAGCTGGCAAGGAGAGCAGGATCGAGTGCTGATCAGAGGAGGCTGAAGCCCTCAGGGCTAATGCTGAGGCTCAGAGCTTGGCTGTTGGGCACACAAGTGCTCTGCCACATGCAAGTGTCTAAAATACTACAGAATTATGGAAAAAAAATTAATAATCAATGAAGCAGTTCTGTTCATTTCTCTTGGATGAAGTATTGTTCAGTGTAACGGAACTGCCTCCTCATGCTAAGTCCTTGTGGTTCCCTGAATGAGCCCTAATTAAATTAATTAGGCTCAAAAGATGATATCTAAGACTTAAGCAGAGCAAACCCACTGATTAAAACCAGTGGGTATGTCTTCATCTGGTACAACCTCAATGCCCTGCACTGAGGGAGAACAGCTGCTCTGACCTTATCCCAGTAAGCTCAAAATATCTTCCAGAAAGCACAGAGCTGGAAAACCCTTACCCTGCCCAGCTGGGCGAGACCCCCTGTCCCTTTCTGGCACGGGGTGGAGTGGGAGCAGGGTGGGTACTCTCCTGTCCCTGTGACCTGTCCCCTTGCCTTGCAGTGTGACCCTGTGGACACGGGTGAGGGGGGAGCAGCAGCACTGCCTCAACCCCAAGCGCCAGAACACCGTGAGGCTGCTCAAGTGGTACCGAGTATGGAAGGAGAAAGGCAGGTGAGTGCCAGTTTGCTGAATGGGGGAGGATCTTGGAGGCAAGTCAGGCAACCAGCAGCTTTCAGAATTAGAAAAAATGGAAAAATGCACACGCTGGCAAATGCTCCACTCAGCACAGAGGATGTATTTTGTTACCAAAATTACAATTTTAAATGGGTGTTCTTGATATTAATTCTTTCCTGCCACATGCAATTCTTGCTTCTATTTTGGCATTAGGCTGTTCTGACTACAAATAGTAATTATTTTTGGTTAAAATATTCATCAGCTGATGTTCTCATTTACATACACTCACCTCCCTTCTGTGGGTAAAAATCCAAGATAAAAAGCTAAACTAATTTCACACAGTCAGGAGAAAAGCAGTCAGGAGAGATGGAAAGAGGGAACCTTGTCCCACACTTCAATCACACCACCTCAACATCATCAATATTTGATGACGCAGGTATTTGCCAATTTTAACTAGCATATAATTTCCAGAAAAATGATAATTTTCTGATAAAAATCTCTGACGGCTTCTCCCTTGCAAAGAGGGATGGGTTTTTTTCTAAGTCATAGGCAAAAGACAGGGAGTTGAGACATGAATTCCTGATGGCCAGTGGTGGTGTCCCCATCTGTAATTAAGGGGAGCAGCACAATTCCTGCCACGTCTCCAGCCATGGCCAAGAAAGAGTCACACACAGTACAGGTTCATCAAACCCTCATCTTCCTCAGCTGGTGGAGAATTTGCTCCCCAGAAGTGAGCTCAGGTAAGGCCAGCGAGCAGCAGGCTCCTCTCCCCACGGGCCCAAGGGTGCCAGGGGTCCCCAGCACAGCCCCAGTGGTGCCACAGGCAATGCCAGGGCACAGCGAGCCCCTGGCCATCTCCCCAAATTCCTGCCAGCTCCCTGGATCTGCTTCACAAACAGAGCACGTGGGGAAGCCCTGGCTATTGCATAACCACATATTTACACTCTTCCTCTGTTTCTTTTCTTTTTTTTTTTTTTTTTTTTTTACATATCCCCATCATTAAGATGATGAAGGATGCTCAGTCCCAGGGTTGTGCCCTCAGGAAACACGCAGACAGATGAGCCCATCAAGTTGTGCTGTCAGGAAATAATCTAGAAAAATGAAATAGACTAATATTATTGCAAACAACAGATATTGTAAACGTGTTGTTTATATACAGCTCATGATAAGTTTCAATGTTTGTATATGACAATATGACATAGGAATTTTCCAGCATTTAAAGCAAATCAGTAGATGTGGATTTCTTCATGCTCTTTACCCAGGTAATTGTGGTAGAGTGTGTCACTCCCCACATGCCTCTGAGATGTGACAGTGCTGGAGTCCAACACTCCTCCCAGATGCTTTCTGGAGCAATCTGGTAACTGCTAAAGTCAATAATTTCCAAATTACTTTCCAAATTACTCTGGCACAGGCTAAAAATCTGGGTCTGGGGTTTTATTATTTTTGGGTTGTTTATTATTTTTTATTATTATTGTTATTTGAAATGGAGTTTTTAAATTCCTGGTTTAAACACCCTGCTCTTGGCTCTTCTTTTGTTTAGGGTTTATGAAGAATAAGAGACAGTGATACAAGGATTGGAGTGGACTCCCTTGGCTGGCATAGGACTGGGCTCTACAGAAGATTATTTCTCTCTCGCAGACATAAGACACAAATTCTATATTATTATAAAGCACTTTTTACCAAGGGTCAGTTTTTACATTTTATAGCCGTGTGCAAAAGGCTTCCAGATTTCACAAGCATCTGTTGCACTTCTGATTTCATACCCGTCTGCTCTGTACTGAAATTAGGGAAACACATGCTTTTCGTTTTAAAGAAGTTCTTTTGGGAGTTTTTTGGGTTTAATTATTATTCATTCATACTTCACTATGATTGCAATCGAGCTTTATAAGCTCATTAGGCAAACGGAACTGTTTGTGACGGTGTTGTACAGCCCCGGCCCTCCCCCGGCTGAGGGAAAGCTGCGGGGCTGGGGCTGCTGCTCGTGTGTGCAGCCTCCACCTCAGCCAGGCAGAGCAGGGACCAAAGACGAGTTTGCTGGGGAAGATGCCACGAAAATGCTGCGGCTGTACCTGCAGAAGTGGGGTCCCTCAGCACCTCGTCGAATGAGCGTGAGCATCACTCGTGTACCTCTTCTTTAATGGACCTGAGGTCTTGCTGCAAGGCGAAGCATCCTGCATCTCCCATCTAACCTCTCATGCATTAGAAAGCATTTCTAGGTAGTTTTTATTACTAAGAAAATGTTTATTTTTTTTTCCACCTGGAGCATTTGCAGAAAGTCTGTGGCTTCAGTACTGAGACATCTTAAGCGTCAAGATTATTGTGTATGTTTTCCTAGATTTGTAGCAACAACAAAAAAAAAGCCTTTAAAAGGTACCTTTTTATGAAAAATATGATAGGGCAAACATATAAATATCTATGTATGTTTTAGTCATACAACATATTCATTATTCTGAATGTAATACTTCAATGTTAAGCAGTGCATTCCTCTTTTTAATATAACAAAACTACCTTTTCATTTGTAAATACACTATAGGAAGTCTCCCTATATTATCTCGCTGTATAATGTACTGTACTGCTAAATTATCACATGCTATTTAAATGTTTGAAATATTTAGAAAGTTGCATGCAGATTTCATATTTCTTTCTAAGACAAATGAAAAAAAAAGTAATAAAAAAATATTTAAAAAAACAATTTGCAATTGCTTGTAAATTTCCTTAAGGCATCAGGAAACTCCTGCCTCTTTCAATCACTTGATAGATGAATTGGTTTGTTGTGGGGGGGAACAGTAGATCAGGGAAGCTGATTAGAATTAGGACATCTTGATGACACTGGAATTAGAAAACCTTATTCCAGTACAATTTACTTTCCTTTCTCATTTTAGGATTTGGACTTTAGCCAAACACTGAGGAATGCTGTCACATAAAGAAGGGCCATGCCATTTGCCTACAGCCACTGGTCTAGTGTAGTGTTAAGTAAACATAAATCAACAACTTGAATTTATAGAAAACCACATAAAAAGTGATTTGGACAAGATCTGGGTTAGATTAGGGAGGGTCATATAACAAAAGTCAGGCAACAAAATCCTGTGAACCCCAGCACCTCTTCCTGCCCCGTTTCTGCTCTCGCCCACAGGGAGGGAGTTTGCACACAACAAGGCTCCTACATCACTCCTCAGATAAAAGGAAAGAAACAGCTTGGAATGGCAAAGCCAGCAAGAGTTTAAACACATGGAAAGCTCCTGGTGCTCCCTGACCAGCACTGCTGCTCTCCCTGCCTGCTCCCAGCTGTGCAAGGGCAGCTGCACACGGGGCTGCTCCTGGGATCAGCATGAGCTCAGTGGCAGCAAATTTACCCTGCAGAACCAGGGCAATACCTGCTCTCAGCTCAAGGGTTTCCTTTAGCTCAGACAGACAAAATAGGAAAAAAAAATAAACACAATATCTATATACATAGCCTAAATTACTGGGATAAACACCTGGCAGAGTTGGAGGAAAAAGAGGATTTCAGAGTAGTCTCCTATTCTGCAGAAGGATGAAGATCAAGCTTCAGACATCTACGAGTAAAAATCTTGAGAAATATCCCAGAGTATTAAAAAAATTAAATATCTAGGGATATCCACCACAGGGGGCTGTTTCTGGCCAAGCATCTGAACCCAATCTCTGGGCAAATGCAGACCCGTGATTGAGCCAAGCTGACCCTCTCCTTTCTTGAGTCACATTTTAACAAAACCAAAATGTTCTCTTGAGAACATTTGATATCAACATGCTGGCAGACTTCAAAAAAGGTTTCATTTTATTTAGTAACTACTGGGCAATATATTTCCTGGGAAAATATTGGTATGGCTGCATAAGAGGTGGTTAAACTCCACTGGGAATGGTGTGCACAACTCTGGCTGCCCAAGCACAGGACTCACTGGCTCATACCTCACATGACAGAGCATGTACAAATGTCTTAGCTCTGGGTTCATCTGCCAGAACAAAACAACCAGCACCAACAAAAACTAAGCACATATGAAATCAATTGAAATTTTTTTCCACTTGCCAGAATGGCAGAGCAAAAAAAAAAACCAAAAAAAAAAAACCCACAAAGCAGTTAAAAATAAATAAACAAAAAATTGCTGGTTTCAATACTTGTATTTCCTTTAATCTAAAATCCTTTGAATAAAACAACTCAGAAACAAGAATTAAAACCTAAAGAGAAAAAAATGACTCAGAGATGGTTTTCCCAAGCCTGTAAGCCTGCATCTCCAGGCAGGGTTGTTAATTTTCCAAGAACAAGAGGAGAATCCCTTGCTATCCCTGATATGCAGTCGTAAAGGGAAATACTGCATCAGAAGGTAACAGCCACACACAAAGCATCAGCCACTTTCCCTCAGACTGAAATATTTCTGCTAAAATATTTAAATAAATATAATATACATATGTATATATAGGTACTTCCTTCACCAAGATTTGGCAGCAATCTTAAGATTTTTTTTATTTTTCCCAGCAGATTTCAGGTTGTGAAGCCTCAGGAGACCCTTCAGTCCAGCCTCCCTCACACGTAGACCATACATTTGTGCTCTGAGATTGAAAATTAAGCTGCTGGAGCATGGTCTGAGCACACACCATGACTGCTCCCTAGTTACCAATTTCCCTTGCCAAGAGCCTGAACGTTTGCAGAGTAAGCAGGAGCATCACTTCATCCTGGGGTACGGGAGCAGGACACACAGACCCCACAAACCCTTTACCTGAGCACCAGTGCTGCACCACAAGTGTGTGAACCCATCCCAGAGCTTCCAAAGAGGGCAGCAGGCAACTGCAAACCCAGCCTGCAAGTCTGCTCCCTGGCACTGTGCAGGAACACCAAGCCCTGCACAGGAGACCTCCCCACACTCACCATCCTTCCTTCCCCTGGGCGCTGGGTACCCACAGGCTGCACCCATTCCAAAGCAGGTTGTGTTTTAATAAAGGCTCAGGGCTCACCCAAACAGCTGCAGTGACAGGACACAATAGCAGGGAGACCTGCCTGGCCTTTTCAGCGAGAGCACTACATGGGATTAGTAACGTTACACAGAGCCTTTCACCACTTGCTTTGCACTTGTTCATATATGGTCTAGGTCAGCAATGGCCAGGAAAGTTTATTAAGAAACGATGGTTGCTTGGTGCTCTGTGTGAGATGGCTCTCGGCAGGTCCTGCTGTGCCCCAGCTCCCACAGGCTCCCTAAATCAAGGCACAAGGCCACACCAGATTGTTACACACATGGGGACCTTTCCTGACCACATCCACGTGGTGGAAGTGCTGGTTCCACACCAACAGGTTTCATCAGGGCTGTGGGAGCAAACGTGGGGATTGATGGTAAAGTCATTGCTGGGGCTGGGGGTTTGCACTGGTGACCCCTGAGGCCTGAGTGGGAAGTGAAGTGTTAGAACAACACAAATGCTCTCTGAGCTAATGCAACAGCAGAGCTGTGTCCCTTCCGGGCCCATATTTGTAGAGAAGAGGAACAAATGTGAATAAAAAAGCCACCGTCCCCAGGATTCACCATCCCACTGGGATCCAGAGCCAGGGAGCTGTGCCTGTTCAAGGGTAAAGAGGCCTCTGTGCATGCTGACATCATTTAACAGGTTTTATATGGGCCCAGACAGAGGGCCCTTGCATTCTCTAAAGCACACTTCCCCTTAAGTCAAATGGACCTCCAGACACTTTTGGGGTATTTTTCCCCCAAAGCTAGTATTCAAAATTGAAGCACTGAAATCCAGATGTGCACAGAACCTGAAGACTTACTTATTCCTAGTTGTTTCAGCAACTTTGGGAAGAGAGAAGATGGTTTGGGCTGAGTTTGGGCTTGAGATCCAGGAGGATGGAAAGCTCATCTTGAAAGCCCTGACTGCACCAAGGTCATGCCAGGACATTCTGTAGATCTTCCATGCCTGGCACTCATGCTGGGATTTGTTGTTCAGTTATGTCCCCTTCAGTGGGTTGGAGTGTCCATGGCCACAACTGGAAATACAGGGATTTTTGAGCACTGCTGTTTGCAGTGTTCACTAACTCTGTGTCTGTTAGTCATTGATTTCCCCTTTGATCCTACATCACAAAGAGCCAAGTGTTTCCTGGAAATTCCTTGGTTTGCCTAGAAAGGCTGCACCCTATGAGCCTCCAGATATCCTTGTAACCAGCACACTTTTCTGGCAAAGATCTCCTCTAATTCCTTAACCCAGAATAGCAACAGGGATTGCCATGCCTGAGAGACAGTGAATGCAGCTGTTTTTTCAAGCAGCTCCACGTGCTTTGAGTGACCACCAGTGCTTGTAGCTATCAATACACGCCTCACAGAAATATGAACTGTTTTCAAAATCCTGGGCATCCGGGCAACTTGGAAAATTTCACAAATTTTTTGGCTGTGCTTACTGACAACACATACCTGCATCTCTATGGAATATGCCTGCAAAGGTATTTGAACTACAGTTTCATAGAGAGCAAGCTGAACACCTGCACTAAATGGGGTCACCATCCTTCTTACCTGCCAAAGCTTTCCCTCGGGCCATCACCTCTGCTATCCACCAGTGCTACAGCAACACCCCCTGAGTCACACTACAAGTATTAAAGTATTTAATAACCAGTGCAGTACAGACCCAGAAGTTGGATTGTGAACATTTCTGTGAGCCAGCACTACTTGAGGTAAAGCCCAATGAGATCAAAAGGATGGTTGGGAGCCCCCAGCAGCCTGGGATTCAGGCCCCTTCCTTTCTCTCACCAGTACTCTTGTGTCCAGCAGCCTCTTGGCCATGGCCATCAAATCCCAGCCCACACGACTGTTTTGAAGGAGCAGTGGGGAAAGCAGGACTGAAAGGACATCTAGTGGCAACGAAAACCTTCTCAGTCAGCCAAGGGACACCTCTACAGCTGTCTGCATTGTAAATCAGTTTGGAGCCTGCTCATTGTACTGCTGTTGCTGGGAATGCTCTTCCCCAGCTCTGCAAGAATAGCCTCAACTATTATGTTTGGTTTAGGAAAAACCTCCAAAGAAAAATTTTTTAAAAAGGAAAGAAAGAAAGAAAAAAAAAAAAAAAAAGCAAAGCAGCTGTGGTTTTGGGAAGCCTGCTCAGAGGTTCACACAATTGCATTATCCTGTCAATTTGGAAATTTAAGGGAAAGGAGAACACCTGGCTGCTCTGTCTGCAAAAGCCACGTCCATCACCAGCATGGGAAACTGGATTGCAGCACAACTCAAGGCAGACTCATTCCCAAAACACCTGCCTCGAATCCTTTAAAAACACCAAGTATTTCTGATCACTACATTTTTCTTGCCCAGAGGTTCTCCCACCTGCTCTCCAGGAAGCCCAGGACCCTGTGGGGCTGCCATTCCTCTGGTGTTGCCTTGGCATCCTGTCCTCAGGCGGGTCCCTTTGACCTCCCAGCAGCAAAACCCACACATGCACAATAATATCAGCTTCAGTGCCTGAAATGGAGAACTGGCTCCCTTTTGCTGAGTACCAGCTCAGCTACATCCAAGCAGCACAACAAAGCCAAGACCCCTGGAAGGAATGCCTGTAGGGGCATTAACACCACGAGAGTTTATTCTCTGAACACCCAGCGACAGGTTGTGTTTCTGGTCCTTTCGCCGACCTCGGAAGTCCTCAAATCCCCTTTGATTTTTCTCTCCTCTTTTGCCTGTTTGTGTTCTCAGCTCTTCGGGCAGTGACTGCTCTGACGACACTCGTGGAGGGCATCCAGCCCAACAGGAGCTGCTCCCTGCGAGCAGGCACGCAGGACCCGGGAGGGAGCAGTGACATGACATGAAGTGACAGGAAAGGAGGCAGGCGGCCAAGGCCTGGAAAATCACCACGCCTGTGTTTTTGGTTTTCCTCCTGCTCAATAAAAGAGGTTAGTGAATTCCTCTTGAATGGGTTTCAGAATCTCCTCCAAGGAAAAAAAAAAAAGAATCCCATGTTCACTTAAGGCTGATAATTACAGGAATAATTATGATTTATTCCCATCATAAATCTTGGAGGAAGAAAAGGGTTTTGAGGTTTGCAAGATTTGCTGGATGACAAAAGGAAAACACAGCTCTAATTGCCCTTCTTTGTTGTGTTTAATTAAGGATTCCGAAGCAACTGATCTCGGGGTTTTTTTCATGGTTAGAAACCTGCAAGGAAAAGAAAATCTTTCTGCAGAGGCACCAATCAAAGCTTTGTTGGGTTACTAGGCACTAAGTGTGCTACATCTGAACACTCAGGACACCCAGAAAAAGAAGCTTATTAAAGGAAAAGAAATGCTACAGCAGGCTTCTTTCCACCACTACCCCCCCACACTTCCAGTAGGCCTTGGCAATTTTGAGCTCACTTCTAATCCCGGAAGAAATGTCTTTTGTCTTTACCCCTCAGCATTTTTACCTCATTATTGACCATTCACTTGTGTTGCATAAAAACACTTCTCCATTTCTATTACCTTCATAATTCCACCTTTTACATATTTCTTTGTGGCTTGCTTCAACTTCCTTTTTTATCTCTCCAGACTTAGCACTTTTGCAACCACATCAGGAAAAACAAACCAGCCCAGAGCTCCTCAGCTCCTTCCCTGGGCCAGCAATTCCCAGTCAAGCACCCAGCAAACACTTCTCCCCAGCAAGAACCAGTTTGCCAAGTGCTACCTCTCCAATTCAAAGTGTAAGTGACTGGCAGGGTGTTCCCTCTCTGTTTTTGTGCAACAGCTAAAACAGTTCTGCCAGGAAAATCCAGTTCCTCATTATAGCAACCAGTGTCAAATCATCACGTCTGGCTCTGAGCGATGCCACCAGCCCACGAGTTACATTATGCTCAGCCAAGGCTGCAGGAAGTTAAGGAATAAAAAAGGCAAGAAATCCTTGGGATTGCTTTCAATCTGAAGGCTCCTGGGACAGGGCTTTTGCAGAAAGCAGTGGCACTTGAGAAGCGTGGCGCTCCCAGGCTAAAAACAGGACCAGCACACACTGCATGCACAAAGGCAACACAGAAACACAGAATATTCTCAGCTGGAAGGGACCCACAAGAATCATTGAGTCCAACATTCAAGTGAATAGCCCTGTGAGGAAACAGGCTTGGGTTGCCCAGAAGGTAAAATCTCAACACTTCAACTGCACAGAACATCCTATATTTTGATGCCTTGAAAGGCTGCTCTACAAAGGAAAGATGTCCGTTTTAAAGGAAAGAAAATCTTCTTGGGTTTGTCGTGATGTTTGGGAAATGTTCCTTTAGGGTCAGGAGAAAAGGATGAAGGGAAACACTGTATTTGGCTAAAGCTCATTGTGGAAAATAAAAAAAAAATTAAAAAAATAAAAATGAAGAATACCCATAAAGCAAAGAACGGAGGGGAAACTACCATTTTTCAGTGTTATAGGAGGTATTTTCTCACTTACTTGGAGCAGGTGCCCAGGTTTTCCAGCAGAGCCTCTGCACAGGGTTATCCACCCCGGCCACTGCCGGGAGAGCAGAACCGGCTCCGGGCTGCAGCTTGGTGGAGGTTGACACCTTGTGGCAACTCCCATCACTTACAAGCCAGGAAATTCCCAGCACCTGGCATGTCATTGTGGGGTAGAGGCCTGGGGTCATTGACAGTTTAATGCAGATAAATACCACCAAACACGGGAAACGATATAAAAAGAAATCCAAGACATATCTTATTTGTTTCTGGGGAGAAAATAAAGAAAAGGAAATAAGGATTCCTTGGGATGGCACCAGCTGTATATACACAAGGCCCAGAAGACAAGTAATATAAGTAATCTAGTGAAAGGTATTTCTCACCATTTTTTCAGTCTCACTGGATCCCCTCCTTACACAGCGGGGTTAGAGGAGCAGAGCCCTGACTAATTCCAATAGGTGCTTTGGAGAAGTGAAGCTGCACCAGCTACAGAGAAATTATCTCTAATTCCCACTGGAGTAAACAGAAACAGGATCAAGACCTGCCATGCATTAAACCTGAGGTGAAGGAAAAAATACCTTGGGTTTTATGCCTTGGGTTTAAGAAGAAGTACATTCCCTTATGTATATATAATTAGCTATTTTAACACAATTTACTGCATGCTTAAATTGGAGGAGAAAGCAGCATCCTCTCACCAGAGGCCCAACAGAAAGGTGTCAGCCAAACCTGTCTCCCCTCATTAGCCAAGTATTTGTTTCAAAGAAGCTTCTTATTGTGGAAGTCCATCCAGCCCCAAGAGGAAAAACCCTTCACCTAGGACAACTTTTACTTTCCCTTAATCATGCTGCTCCATTGTCTAATTTCCTGAATACTGAATTCCTGGATACTAGAACTAGTACTTTGTATTTACTTAGCATTTTACCCCTTCAAGCCATTCCAAAATATGTATTAGCAGGCCTAAAACTTAGAGCTACACTAGCAGACAGATGTTCAGGGATTAGAAGGGCTAATATATACCTTGAAAACTATTCTTTCCACCTAACTGTGGGTCAGACTTAGCTGCATCCCCTGATCCTCCACAGTCCCACTCCAGGCATAAAGCACAGCACCTGAAGTGTCCTCCTGGAGAATTTTTCCTTCTCAATCTCTGCCCCGTTCAGCTGCACCATTTTGTACAGGTGCCAGCAAACCCAGCAGTCTGGACCCATATGCTGCCTGAGAGTTTTCAGGTGCTGTTACTCTTTCACTTTAACAGTATTATTTTTCTCTTCTTTCCTCTTTATACCTAAAGGCGTTATCATAGAGAGCTCCTGAGAGAGATGGTACCTGGCTGTGAGTGTGATGGAGAGCAAGATGGACTCCCTCACCTTCACAGCTGCTTTCACCAACAAGGGGTTGAATTCAGACAGAAATTCAGATGTTCATACCTGTGAAAAATGGGAACTTTAAGGGATAACACTAGCGTGAATGGTGAGTTAAATGGATAACCAGAGGCAATTTTAGTCAGTGCAAAGGGATCCTTTAAATTCCAGAAAGCAGAGCAAATCTGCACATTATGCACCATATGCTGAGATGCAAACCCTTGTCCCTGCATGGCCGAATTTGCAGCACAGAGCCTTGGGGTGTCACCCTCGTCCCTCTCATGGCCAGGGTGGCAGCACCTGCACCCCACAGGGTCATCCCTGGGCTCAGGGTGCAGGACTGTGAGCCCAAGACCGTTGGCTGGAGCTGTCTCTTCTCCTTTCCCACCTGCCCACTTTGCCCAGGCTCTGGGGCTCCTGCAAGCACTGTCAGGTCCCTGCCTCACACTCACATCTGGTTTGGGGTGAATTCACCTGCTTTTTTTTTTTTAATTGAAGAATTGTCAGCTTCTTCCTCACAGATATAATCTTTTTACTGTAGATTGCCTCTATGTGTGTAATACATCCAGTTTCCTTTGATGTGAAAGGCATCTGGATGGTTTCATAATGTCCCTTTAGAGAAAAACCTTTCCTACCTGCCCCAACAGCCTGGAAGTGGATGCACTTCAAAATTACTCTCCTCTTAAAACCATGTGAAGCATCTCAATTTTCTTTTATGTACACTGTGCTCTAATTGCTAGGGCAGAGCAGCAACTGAGGTGTGAGAGGGAATTTTGATCAAGGCTCCCTGGGAATGCGAGTGACCCAGCCTTCCTCTCCTCCTCCGTGTGCAGAAATACATTTCCTTATGTGTGCAAAAGTCTGTATCATCACAGGAGCTGCACGTGTGCATGTGTGTGATTGTTTCTGCACACACCTGAGTGTGCAGGGCACGAGGGTACATGGCTGGGGGCACATGTGGGACACGTGTCTGTGTGGCACATTCATGGGGGGGTTGCTCCCCAGCCTTGCCCTCCCACCCCAAATCCAGGGGAAGGAAGCAGGCAATTCCCTTCGGGTGCAACCCTTGTCCGTACAATGCCAGAGAAGGGATTATGACAGGGATTAACATTTTAAACTCCCCCTCCAAACCTACTCAATCAAAGATCCTCATGCCAGTAATCGTATTTCTGTCCTGGGATTACTGCGTTCCTGAGTCCAAACCTCAATTTCAGGAGAAGTTGGAGAGAGCTCCCCCCACCACTGCCTGCATTTCCCAAACTCCCTGGGTCAGGGCAGAAACCTCTGAATCTGGATTTTCTTCCCTTTTTTCGCCATTCTCTTCAATCCCCCTGCCGCGGTCGGGAGAAGACTCCATGAGTGCTTTTCTTGTCGCCTGCCTCCTCCTAATTCCCAGTAATTTATCCCGTATTAAAACTCCCTTAAGGAATAATGGCCCTGAACCCAACACCTGCTATGCAAATAGCAGCAAATCCCCCGGGCCCCCGCCGCGGGGCACTGGGGACCCGCAGGCTGACGGCTCCTGGGCATCCTCCCCCGGCTGCAAGGCTGCATCCTCAGAGCCAACGGGGATCCCCGGAGCTGGGGGACACCCCCAANCACATTATGGTGCTTAAATCTTTCAGGTTATCTTTGTCCCTTTTTAGCAGAATTATTGATATGGAAAGCATAAAAGGAAACCTGAGTATCTCAGCATGTAGTTAAGCTTCCTGTTTTGGAGGTTGTTGGGGGATTTCTTCTGCAGGGCAGTCAGTGAATTTTGTCCCTTTCTTTTAGGATAAGTATTCTAGCTTCAATTAGCAAAATACAAATCAACAAAAGAGGGAGAATTGGGGGAGGGAGAAGGTGGAAGGGGAAAAAGAAGAGAAGAAAAAGCTCTCACACAATAAAGGTGCAGGGGGAAAGGGCTCGTTTCTCAGAGGTGACATCCTAATCTCATTTTCCCAGTTAATGTGGTAGCCAGGAGGCTGGGGAAGGGCCAGGCAGGGAGTGTGGCCCAGCAACATGACTGCACCAGGAGGGTTTGGCACTTTTCCTTGGACAGCTTGGTTTAGGGTTTTTGAAACTTGGGCAGCCAGTTGCATCCCCAGGCACCTGCATCCCACACGGGGTCCAGCCCATATCCCCAGGGGTTCCCGTGCTGGGGAGCCCCACAGGGACCCCACAAACTCCTCCATCTCCACGCTTTCTTCCCGTGGCCCTTTACCATGACCACACATTTCCCAGCCCTGAGCACTTGAGTGACATTTGGGCTATTATTCGAGGAGATAGATTGTTTGGCCTGAAGATGCATTGTTTGGGCTCCTCATAAAAGAAACAAGTTAAATGCCACAGCTACCACACACAAAAATGACTCCTTCTGGCCATAAAACCAGTGGGACAAGGAAGTGGCTGTAGGAGTCAAACATAATTGATGCTCAGAAAGATGTTATAAATAATCTGCGCCGAGTCCTCTCTCATGTGCCTCAAAACCACAGAAAGTGGCACTTTTTTTTTTCTCTTTATCTCCCCTTGAATTCAGAGGCATAATACACCGTGAGCACCAATAATTGATGTATGTTATAATTCTTCATTACCCTATCAGTAGTCTGGGAAAATTGGAAGAAAAGAAAATGCCAGAAAGTTATGGTAAAACTTAAGATGCGACAGAAGTAGCTTTCTTTGCTCATGCTGTGAGTGTTTGAATAAGAAGAATGTCCCTGCACTGTAACAAGCTAAAAGAATGAGGAAGACAAAGGATTTCACGAAAAAGGTTTAGATAGAAGACAAGGCAAGTGAAACTGAAAGGAAGGAAAAAAAACCGTTTACAATGGAACAATGCATGTACTAATCGCTTTGATATATTATACAAACCCAAAGACCCAAAACATTGTGTAATTATTTATAAATGACTTCTCCACTCCTGTGTATAATACCACAGAAAGAATAAAACTGCAGGCTACTCTCTAAACTATTTCTAAATAGAGCTAGCTCAAAAGGAAGCAGAAGTGTTTGAAAAAAAATAATTAATGGTTGATTTTATGGTTGTCTCATTAAAACATTTTAATTACAACAAACAAAATACATTTGTGCTTGCAGGGAACAATCGTTTACCAACTCAACCCCCCCTTCTAAAGAGAAGCAAAATGTTACATCACGTGTTTAAAACCTGAAAATAAAGCATTCCCACTATTTCTGCAGATCCCCCAGGAGGGGTTGAGCCCTGACTGCAACTCCCAGACACTTGTGTAGGATTTCAGAGAGGATTTGCCTCTCTGGGCCAGGACCCCACTGGTACATGGGGACACCCCCTGTGATGTCCCCGTGCTCCCCACCCCAGGCAGCCCCTGGCACACAGCCTGAGGCCTCACACTGGCCACTGGCAGGTAGAAGATGAGTCCAAATCCTTTACAGACAAAGCCCCTGAGCTGTTCCTAAGGTGTTTCCCTGGCAGGAGAACTGGCTCCTGCTCCAAAAAGGGTTAATGCTGCCTCCCTGCAGGCTGAAATCCCTTTCAAATATTTGGCTTACAGGGCTGTCCCTTAGCCAGCAGCCACAGCATCAGTCCCTGAGCCCCCTGTGAGCCCCAGGCCAAGGGCTGTAAGGTGACCCCAGCTGGGTGAAGGGTCCCAGGAGCTCAGCACTGTATGTCCATCGCCACCCTCGCAGCCCTCACCACACGTCTGTCCCCACACCAGGCTGGACAGAAGCCACTGTGCTCTGCACCATGTCCAGACCAGCACAAGGAGATAAACTGCCCCACTGAACCATCTCCTGGTTTTCTACCTTTTAAAGTTCCTGCTGCATCTGCTTGGGCATCTCCAGGGGTGAGGGACAAGATCCTTCCTTTACTCCTGCAAGGCACCAGCTCCAGCTTTCTTCTCCAGGTGATGGCCTTGCCATCAGCCATGTCACCCTCTAAATTGGATCCAAGCATTCTCCACAGGCAGCTCTGCCTTCTCTTTCTGGCCATGCCTTCAAACAATGAGGGAGCAAAGAAGTTTTCTCCTGGTTGATTTGTTATTTTGACACTCATCCCAAGAACTCATCATTAGTTCAAGCTCTCTTATAATAACGTAACAAAAGACAGAGCTTGCTGAGTTGCTGTGATGATGTGCATCTTAAGACCTGAAAAAAAAAAATGTACCTCTGACTTCTCTGAAGCACTCCAATTGCAGGAGCAGTTTTACTGTGAACTGCTCACTTCCATGCTTGAAGAGTGATGCTAACACTGCTCTAATGACCATAATTCTGTTTGGGTTTGAAATGTGAAGTTGAATACCAAGGAGTTTTATTTACTTTTACAAGGTACAACAAACACCAGTGAATGGCATCTGGTCACAGACTGGCTTTTTCCCTGAAGGAAACTGCATCCTGAGAGCTGCAGGGAGCCTTGCTGCACATTTTCTCCAAAAGCCCTTCTTCCACCTTTATCCATCAATTCCTACATTTTCTGGAGCCCAGCCATGAGTGAAACCCCACGCAGGATGTCTCAACAGGAGGGCAGAGGAACCAGCTTCATGCTCTTGGCCTTACAAGAGACAAATGTGCTGCATGAAAATGCACCCACAACAATTTGCATTTTGGATGAGCAGTTTGCCATCAATTGTAAGGAAGCATGGGCCAATCCCGCTGTGCTTTTTCAGTTTTCTTAGTAAAAAATACCATTTGAATCTTCTTCCCTCTCATTTTTTTTTAAGTGCTGTCTCTCAAAGCAAATGATGAAGTATTTCTGAGAACTTCATTGGAGCTCAAAATATGAAATTAATAGCAGCATCCATGAGTGCAGCTGAGCCCAGCTACATTTACATTAAGGTGGAAAAATTAATATCAAAGGTTAAAACTCAGGATAAGGCTATCACATCAGTGAGATGCTAGCAACACACTGTGTATTTCTTGAAATCATTGGTCCTGTTTCATTTTGGAATTTTTTTCTTTTCCTATCCCAGAAAAGTTCACAAAACTGCAGCAGCCGACTTCCATAGGAGAAGGCCCATAAGGTGTAAGAGCTATTATCTGTGTTGGCTGAATAATTTATCTGCAAAATTAGTAGACTGCCTGTGATAGAACTGGTTGAATTATTCATCGGGAATAAATTATCCAAGATATTTAGCACTTCTTTCTGTTTTCGAAGGCTTCCTGAAACAATTCTGGTTCTGTGAATGCATTCGTTATTCATAAGTACTCAGTGAATAGATTATGCAAACAAATTTCAGCCTATGGGTTGTTTGTGAAACATTCACTTCAGCCCTGGCTATTCATGGCTGTGACTGATCACAGAGACACATGGTGCTCTCTCCCCTCCTTGATTGGAGCACAAACTTTTAAAACAAGAGAATAACAAATGACAAACTGCAAATGATGGATAAGGACTAATGAATAATGTGCTTTCACTGCAAACTTTCAGACAAGTGATCGGTTGTGCCAAAGTCTGTGGAACTCTAGGGAATCATAAACATTTTAATGAATAAACTATTGACTGCACAAAGACAACTAAACAAAAGACAATAAAAGTGTTGCAGACAACACTGGAGTTTATATCACTATATATAAAATGCACAGTAACAAAAGTTGAACACTTTTTGCCATATGCTTCCATAACCTTTAAATTTTGGTCCCTTCTGGCTTTCTGGTTAGTGCTGGAAACTCCACTGTCAGTCGCTGCCTGCTGACAGAGTCCTCTAATTGTGCCGTCACTTAAGGACATGAGTAACTCAGTGAAGTGGAACTGCTTAGTGCAGAAAGTCACTTATGTATGCAGAGACCCTAAAAACATCAGCCTGATTGCCGGGTCGGTGATTGAGAGAGCCCAGTCCCTCCCGGGAGCAGCCAGGCCCCGGTCGCCTGCCATACCTGGGTATTTTGCACAGCCCTGGTCTGCAAGAGTCTGAGATGTGCGAAAACAGAAAACGAGCTGATCCTTCGAGCTCAGCCGCTGCCAAACTACTTCTAGTTTGAGACTCGTTAATATTCATCACCCAAGGCTTTTTGGATTGCTCACTTCTGTGCGTGATCTTCTTGGCACAAAGAAGGTTGTTTGTGGCAGTTTGCTGGTGTCGTGGGTCATCGCAAAGCAAGGAGGGTGGAAAGCAGGAATAACTCTCTTAGCAAACTCCTCGCTCAGGTTCGAGTAAAAACTGGTTGCTATGAACTTAAAATGCAGATATATGCAATAATTTATTCTGTCAGTTTTCCCTGTTCATCAAAGATAAAAGGCATAGGAGAAAATCGAAGGAGGGGGAATCAGTCTACATTTTGTGTAAGGGGAAATCAGGTAAATACATGTGAGTTTAGGCATAGGCACTTAAAAATGGCTATTGATGGGTGGTGAAACTGAAAACCTTCCAGGGACCCAAGTACCTGAGTGCTGACAATGGGGTTTCTTCCAAGCAGGGAGAGCAGGATGCAAAGAGCCAGATGTCAGAATTAGAAGACTTTTAACCACTAAAATTGTGGCTTCACAAAATGTGAAACAGCGATACCCTGGCACTGAACGGGGACTAGCAGAAGCAGCAAGAACTTTACAACCGAAACAGAACAATTCTTTTTTATCTAGACAGAGAAGAATTGTATTGTTCATTGTATATACAGTGTGTATACATGTATATATATTTTGATTATAAACATCGAAGCTTATAAAATAAACGTGCTTTGGAACTTTTAACTTTCTGAACACCTGCAAAATTCTTTTCAAAGCGAAGCACGTGAAAGCCAAAGCGCGTGTTGACATTCACCTCCGAAACGCAGGAGGGAAATACCTGCTTTGAGTTTGACCATTTTAGAGTATTTTAACTTTGACGGGTGGATGTATAAAAACCGCAAGGTGCAAGGAAAACCTGACAAAACCTTCCGCCCGCATCTGGCTGGGGGAATAATCCACGGCTCATCCTCTGGAAATCCAGATTAACCTTTCTCTTTCCCCAAACCCCCTGCTCGCAGCGCTTTAAACTCACGCTGGAGCCCCTCCGGCCGGAGCGGGCCGGAGCGGGCCGGTGACCCCTCCACCCCCGCGCTGAGCCGCGGCCCCCCTTGTCCCGCTTTGTCCTCCTCGCACACG
>VZTB01000132.1:744375-761301 GCA_013397245.1 Thryothorus ludovicianus
CCTCGCCTCCCGCGCCACTCCGAAAAACTGGGAAGAAGAAAAGCGACAGATTTGCTGCCGCAGACGAGGTGAAAAGTCAATTTTACAATTTGTAGCTCTCCAGCGAAGAAAAACGAGCATGAAAATTTGGTTTGAACGCCCTGACAATGCCATGAAAAGGCTTAAGGGGCCGATGCGGCCCGGGGCGCAGCGCGGGGCTCAGCGCGTCTCCCCGGCCCTGCCCCGGGGCGGCTCAGCCCCTCCCGGGGGTCCCAGCACCGGCCCCGATGGGACCCAGCACCCGGCGGACAGCGGAGAGGCTCATGCATTATAGATGCTGACCCCCAGCGCGGCCGGCCTGCTTTAGAGTGAGAGCAGACACGGGGTATTCAGCGGCTGGACCAGAGAGAGGTTTAATTTATTCAAGATGTTCATTCATATGAAAATTGTATTTTTGTACATAAAGAGCTTTATTCTATTATTATACCTCTTATCAAAGTGGGGGTTTTGTTTTGGTTTGGTTTTTTAAAGAAATTGTACTTTACCGTGTAAATAAAATTTTTAACGTTTGTACTGAATTTTGGCAGTGCCTCCGGAGTTTTGTTTCTGGAACTCGAGGGGTTCTCTCCTCAGAAGGAGGCTGGGGTGGAAGGGAAGGGGTCACCCCCAGGCAGCAGCCAGCAATTCTGACACCCCACTGGCCACAGACACGCGAGGCTACCTGCAAACATCTGCTGGCCCCCAAGTCTGCTGGAGAGGGGATTAGAGCCCTGTTCAGGAGGTGCAGGCAGAGAACAGGAGCAGAGTGGTGACGCCAGCAGTGCTGGTGTTTCAGGCTGTCCTTGCCACGGTTCACAGCAGGACATGCCAGGTGTCAGGAGCTCTGGGGCAAGGAGAAGGTGCTGAACCCCTGAACAGGGTACAGAGCTTGTAACTTTGCCTGAACCTGTAACACTGGCAGAACCTGGCTGGCATGAGCTGCCTCTTTTCCTCAAGTCACAAGGTGGGATGGATGCTCTCCCAGTTCACTCACAGGCAGGGAAAGGAAAAAGAGTGGCCAAAGGTGCCACCCATGGTCTCAGCACCAGCTGCAGCACAGCTCTGGCTCTCAGCTAGAGATTGAGGGCATCAAGAGAACCCTGGTCTCCAGGAAATCTGCTCCACCGTTGCAAAATCCCAAACTTTCCTTTCTCCTGCAGTTGTGTGTACTGAGGGAGCCCTCTGACTCCCCAAATCCTACCTTCTACTCTTCCTGACTCCTTCCTCCCTCTCTTAATGCTTAATGCTCCCATATTGTACTGGGCACACATACTCTTAAAAACAAGTTTTATCCTCTTTGCATTGTTTCATGGGGCAAATGAGGCAGCTCAGACAAATCTCTACAGCCATCTCCAAAACATGGGTGAGTTAGAGCTGTATGTGCAGTTAGCAGGTAATTTGTGGGGGAAGATGGAGGGATGATGTTGTACAAGCCCAAATAAATCAGATCTCTGATGGGACTGCCAAGGATTACGGAATTAGTTGACCTTCATTTTTCTGTGCCTCAGTTTCCCGTCTGTAAAACTGGAGTACCACCACCCCCTCATCAGTGAGTTTAAGGACTTAATCATGCAGAGCTTTCAGAGCACACGGATGCTCAGGGCTGCAGTAAAAGCCCAGGACGGAATTCTTTAGGACATGATCATACATGGTGTGGGGGAAAAGGCAGAGGGCAAACACTGAAAGCATCAGAACACTGAGAAGCTGTTCAGCACACAGGCAAAATCTCTGCCTGAAAGTTAACCCTCCTGTGGGAAGAAGGTGGAGATAGTATCAAAAATGTAACTTGGGGTCATACAATTGTCACAAAAATTAGAAGGAGAAGAGCTAAATTAAGTTTGCACAGATACTTCAGTGTCAGCATTTCCTCCTTTTTGAGTAACTGAGCCCGCAATACAGATAAATATTCCTCTAACACAGTTTTCTTATGCATATCTATACAGACACACATCCACCTCTACTTCTCAGTAACTATAAATGCTGAAAAGTGTTATTTTTTTTAAATTCAAACTGCAGCATAATACTGATATTAATTAAAGACATCATCAACCGTGGTGTTTTTAATGGAATAGAGCAGTTCCTTAATGATGTCCTGTTAAATAAAAGAGATTTGTGAAATCTAATTCTGGCAGTAACAGGTCCTGATCTGTGATGCAGTGAAGCTTTGCTTGCACCTGCCCTTGAAAGCCAGGAGGTTTTGTGTGCAGGAGCCTCCAGGGGCTGAAATTTAGTACAGTCCATGGAGGCGGAAGGTCATCTAAAGTCACTAGGTCCCAAGACACTGGACTTCAATCTCAAAGAAGAAAAAAAACCCCCACAAAACTTCAAAATATCTTCTATTCTTTTGTGTTTTCTTAGCTGCCAGCAGAGATCTGTGGACATTATGCAGTATATAAAGACCATACATCTAGCAAGACTCAGTGTATGATGTTAATGTTCCTAACGGGCAAAGAAAGCTGCAAATTGCGTGAGGACACAATTAGATTCATACATTAACATGAGTCAGAGAACAGTTTTTCCCCGGAGCGGTGATAGGTTCAGACATAGTTGAACAAATCTGCTGCTGGGACAGATGGAATGCCCATATTCAGAGGCTGCAGGACCAACCTGCACCCCCGTTTACAACAAGGGGGTTTGTATTTATTTCTCTCAAAAGAATAGTTGGGTGAATTGGAACAGGCTTCCCCGGCTGGAAACAGGCGGCTATTTTTAATTGCACTAAAATCATCTCCTTGCATTAGTACAGGAGGAAAAAAAATACGTGAATTAAATACTAAGGCTGATGAAAGCATTAACAAATTTTTTGGAAATACCAGATTGCTCTGTGGTAAAAAAATATCTGTAAGCAGGCAACAGTCTCAGTCCCGCTGAAACCAGTGGCAAGATCCTTATTGACTTCAGAAATAACTTAAATAGAATCTTGATTTTTAATCTTAGCACCACATTGTGTGTATGTATATGCATTTTTTTATATGTCTGCTGATAGGTGTTGGTAACACTTTAGCCCTGTTGGAACCATTCAACCACCTCCAGGGCATTAAGGACCCTCTGCCAGGAAGTTCTGCAAGTCTTTAGGTCTCTCTTAATTCCCCTTTAGTTAGGGGAGAAAGTCGGAGATGGCTCCATTGATAGGGAATCCCTGCTGGCTGGGAGACATCCAGCACAGACTTTCTCGAAATACAGCTGGGATTATCCCACTTTCTCTCTGCTGGGATTTACTGTGGGGAAACAGTCCCGACCAAATGCAACATGCTGTGTGCTCTGATGAGAAGGGTGCACAGCAGCTGAAACTACTCTGTGTCAGCCTTTTCCAACTGATTTGAAGCTCTGGAGATTCTCTGTGAATTACCTGTGCTCAACAAGTGAGAAAATAACTGCAAATCCAAAATTCTGTAGAGGTTTTAGATAACATTTTCTGTAAGTCTGTAGTTCCAATGCCATGTGGTGCCCTATTTTGTGCCATCCTTGCTGTGGTGAGGCTGATAAGATGCTTAGCTTTTAGTTATGAACCAGAACATCCTCAGAAGGATTTTCATTATTGGGGCTCAATCTGTCATAGATTTTGATTTTACTCTGTACATGATCTGTAAAATACAGTCTGTGCTACCACTTCTGAGCACATGAAACTTAATATTATAATTAGAGATCTCTGGGGCTCAAATGCTCCATTAAGACTGATTTGTATAGTAAGTAGAGATTATCAGAGCAGAAGCAGGTGGGAACTAATTTTCAGGAGCTTTTTTTGTTGGTGGCACATGCAATTAAAGGAAGTCATCTGGAGGAGCAGAGCTGCCTCCACACTGTATGTGAACACAACAGAAATGCAAAAATACTGCATAAATAATTTCAGCTGATACTTTGCCTCTTACTTATATAGTCTTCAAAAAACACTGCTAGAAGCTTTTTAAGTCTAGATAAAAAAAATTAAATTACTTGCTAGAACTGAGTTTATGCCCAGTAGCCCAGTAGCAGTGTCCATGAACAACTAACCCCTGTTCTTTCTTTCTCCTCAACCAAAAGGCCTAATGGTCCATGTGAAGATCTACTGAAGACCCCAGAGATGTCACAGGGCCATGGTGAAGTTACAGATCCTTTTAAAAGCCCTGTGGGACCCAGCCCTGTTATTGATCCCCAGGGGGATGAGGAGTGTGAGGCTGAGGGGGTGAAGCAGCCGTGCCCCTGGGAACAGGGGTTCCCCCCGTGCTGAGGTTACTGCTCTCTCAAGAGAGATGGCAGAGGGTTCATGTGAGGCACTGCTGGGGCAGACCAAGGCTCCACACACCGAGCAATGCTCCTCCATTATCATCACCATTATTTTTCACTTGTCAGTCTTCCAGTTTAAGATCCACTAGACAAGAGTGAAAAGACTCTTCCCAATGGATAATGCTCTTCTCTGCCAGCGTGGAAATGCTGATGGCACAGCACTTGTTGTTATTCAGGTCTCCCACTTTTTCCTCTATTTGACTGTGAACAGCATCTGTTAGAACCTCCCATCTGACTGCTAGGAAATCTTATGAAACTCTGATCGTTTGGAATGGAAAATGAAATATCACATTAGAGAGGCTGGGACGGATGCCACCCTTCTCCATGCCATGTGTAGAACTCCACAAGTCCCAGGAACTCTTCTCACTGGGCTCCTACTCCATTTGTTTCACTCATTGACTGGCAGTAGGACTTTGGTAAAGGTCAGTAGGATGGAGCACACAGCATAGCTCTGCAGAGAGTAAAAGCTTGTGGAAGCAAGACTTTCAGACTTAACTTCATTCTTTGAGTAATCATGAGTAAGGGTCCACAGACACAGACTTGTATGCACTCTGCCAAGTGGAAGTGTCTAAATCAAGTCCAGAAATTTGGCATCCTAACACAGAAATTGGAAAGAAAATGCTTTGAATGTCTCACTAACATCCCTGCTCGAGCTCGTTCATTTAGTTGCACTATCCAGCCCCCTGATCCCTTGCTTTCAATCCAAGAGATTCATTGTGCTTCAGGGAAGGACCAGCCTGTGTCAGTGCATGGTCTCCCTTCCACTCTTCCTTCATGCCTGTGAGATGTAGTAAATTACAAATTAAAGCATGTGAGGTGACTGATGCCTCTATTTCCCAAACAGGGATTTGGCAGAGTCCTCAGGACTTCACTGTCTCTTTCTTGGATTATTACATTCTGCACATTCCAGGATAATCTTTTTCTTTAACCTGAAGATTTCACAAAATTGCCTTCTAGGAAAGCATTTAAAGCTGTCTAATGGCAGTCCAAGGTGATTATAGACCTTAATAGTTTGTTGCACAAATAATGGATTAAGTTCCATCTGTAGCAGTTAATTTGACCTATTTTTACAAACAAGCCACTTGCTCTGCTCCTCTCTGTATGGCAGATGTCAGCAATCTTTATAAAATCATACCCAGGAATACCTCCAGCAGGACTGCCTAGGGCAGCACCTGGCAACTACAGCCCAGCACAAACCTGGAAGAACATCGTGCTTTCCCTACTTGCAGTTCCTATTGAGATAACAATGAAAGAAAGACAACATTTGCAAACATGAGAATACAAAATCCCAAACCTAAGAAGGTGTTAGTCCACTTTTGGAGGTGACAGGAGAAGAGACACATAGCCAAGGGACACTGTGGAATTAGAAGTTTGTCCCTCTCTCAGTTGTAGGGACCAAGAGATCTGGGAGCTCTCAATCTATGCTTCAGTTAAGATAAATGAGACCAAACAGAAAAGGCAAAGGTTACAAATTAAATGGAGGAAAATAAAATTGCCAGAGTAGTCATTTTCATGTTGGATTCCTCATGCTGACCGTCAGGATAATGCACAAATAAGAGAGTCTCAAAGGTAGGGTCAGAAATAATGAAAATCACTAGTTGCAGGTAAGAATTGATCAAACCACCCGAAGCAGTCCTTTCCCACTGGGATTTCTCCTTTAAAATATTCACTTTTGAGGAGACAATGTCCTTCTGGGCAAGGCTGCTATCAGTGTGGGAGAATGGAACATGGCCTTCAGATCTAAACTGAGCATGGACCAGAAGAAGCATCTCCTCCCTTGTAGCTTTCTAGTTTGGTATCTGGGACTCACAGAAAATAGGTAATATTTATCTATACATTATTTTCCTCAGACCCTAGAAAAGCTATAGACCTAGCCAGTAAAGACAAGTACAAGCAGCTGAGCAATTCCCTCCCTTCAAAGCCCTTGATTTACTTCCTTACTTTTTTACTTGGCAATCCCTAGACATAAATACAATTTCTCTACTTCACTGGTAGTAGCATTCAAACCAAAGGGATTGAACTCCTGAGATAAAAGAATATGTGGTTTTTTTCCTTCCTGTTTGAGTACCATCTCTTCTGCAACAAGTCTTTTGTAATCTGAAAGGAAAACCCTTCCTGTCACAACACCAGTAATGGATATTGCTCTCTCAATTACCCCTTGCTTCACCAGGAGAGCAACTGATGCGCATCGTGTTTATCCAGCTCACTGAAGTGCTTTCATTATCTAAGAAAAGGGGTTAATTAGTATTTAATCAATCTTTTCACAGGGTACAGTTTCCTCCTCTCCTATTTGCAATCCAAAAAGATGTCAGCTTCCAAAGCCATAATGCCCTCTTGATAAATCAAGTGGCAACTAATGAGGTCTGTGGGACAGGGAAGGAAGGTCTGGGCTACCTGTCACCAGCACGGCTGTCACCTGGGCTGCTCTCCCAGCAATCACTCGTTGGGGTGCTGGGAGAAGCAGGGAGCCATATGGGATACAAGGAAGGGAATCATCAGGTGAGGGAAGGTGCTGGAGACTGTGCACACCCCGAACGGGAGTCTGAGTGTGTATGTCCAGTGCATGCCTCACTCTAATCCAGTTTGTAGGATTCATAGATAAATCTCACCCTCAATAAGGAAATACGTGAGAATTCCTCCCTTTTTTTCCTTCCTTCCTTCCTTCCTTCCTTCCTTCCTTCCTTCCTCTCTCTCTCTTCTCTTCTTTCCTTCTTTCTTAAAGATAACCCAGGAGCCATCCCTGCATCTCTATGGGTTTGAACTTCAGAGGTAAGAGCCACTAATTTTGCTTGTTGCCAAAAAGTTATGGATAATAAAAGCATTATCCCATTTCAAAGAAACATATGTAGAAGGATGGAGTTTTCTTCATTAGGCAGTAGACAAGTATTTGCTCTTCCCTGAAAAATGCCAAAACCAAACCTATCTCTTACCATTTCCACTGTGTTAGTTCTGTGGCTGTAGCTCTGCACAGCTGAAGCTAAACTGGGCTGAAACAAACACCTGTCAAAGCAAAAAAAACTTGATTTTGGCCAGTCTTAGAGAGGCTCTTAAGTGATCTGGTTCAAAAGATCTGTTCCAACTGCTCAACCTTCACATCTTTAACATGACCCAGCAGCACTTGCAGTGATATTTTTCCTGAGATTTCTAAGCAGAGAAAGTTGCCCATGCATCCGTATGCTCAAGCCCCTTTGGCTACTGGGCTATTCCCCCCAAAGCCACTGCTGCTGACAATGAGGGAGTGAGCCACATGCCCTGTGGTAGCCATGCTCTGGATTTCTTTCCCTGACTTTGGGAAATTCATTGTCTTTAGCATCGTCTGTAGGTTCAAAGTCCGCTTTCACTCCGCGGGGCGCCCCTTCTGGGTTCATAAAGCTACGTTCAGAAATCTTTGGGCAGACCCAAAGCTGACAAAAGTGTCATTAAATAATGCTGCCAATGAATGAAGCTACCAAAGAAGACATAGTCCAGTTTGCATCTCAGTTACAAGAAGAAAGTGCAATGACAGAGTGAGTAATTGGCTAATTGTCTATACGAGCTCTATTTTAACAGTGCAGTCGTGCGATCGCACCATCTGGGGGGAGCTTGGGGAGGGAGCCCCAGCGCACACAAAGCCAGCTCAGCTCCGACACACGGGCCAGGCAACTGCCTCCTTCCCAGGCCAGAGGTGGGAGCTGAAGCCCCCCGAGTCTCCCCAAATACGGGCTGAGATGCTGAACCTCTGCTGACGGTGGAAGTTGGGGTGGTTGCCAAGCAATATCTGCTTTTTTCGGAGTGCACGCTGAAGCCCACCTAAGTTGCAGAGTGCAGTAACCGAGTGTTAGGGCACAGCGATATCTGCCTGATTGCAGGGCTGCTAATGAGCACAATTAGACGGGTGGTTGGTGTCATGAGCCGGCATCCCTGTCCCAGACGTGCGAGGATGCTGCCGGCGGCAGTCAGGGAGCTCAGCGCACTGATGTGATTTCTGGGACATTCAGAAATGATGGCATTTCCCCCTCCTTGTCTTGAAAAAGCTGAATTACTGCCTTTCAGTTCCCATCTATTTTCCTCCAAAGTTACCATGAAGAAAAAAGTATAAATCACACTTCTAAGTGGGGCTGGCACTCGGCTCACAAGAAGAAGGAAAAAAAAAAAAAAAAAAGAGGTAATGCCATAATGTAAAATAGTTAAAAGCTTATTAGAGCCGTTCAGGGCAGTATGATTTCCACTTTGTTTCAGAACACCCCAAGCCCATCCTTTCATGCTATTGTGAAGGCAGCAATTCAAATCTCCCTTTGTCAGTATGAATGGCCCCTCTTAAAGCTCTTTTATGCCAACATATTCCCTACAGGCATATGCCCTTTAGCTCTATTACTGATTTACCCAAGTATTCAGCCCATACCTTCTGCTTTTCTTTTTCACTTACTGAAGTTCCACATGACACGAGCTGCAGGCTCTGCTTTGGTGCCTGCCCCACACCCGGCCCCAGCCAGGATGCTGCGTGCTCCGCCGCTATCTATCTCACCAGGAAAAGCCACCAAAAAAACTAACAGAGGAGACTTTTCAAATGATTGATTTTTCTACTCCCCCCTCTTTCTACCTCTCCCCCTTCTTTTCATCTCTACATTTGTTAGCGCAAACAAATGGGAGAGGGTATATACCACCACCACCCCCCAGCCACAGGGGGAAAAGAGCCGTGCAGGCTTTGAGGGAGGAAAAATTCGAGTGTAAGAAACGCAAGTGGGCCTATTACCTCTACTTACCCTAATTAGACTTGCTTTGAAGGGCTATTCAGAGATTTTGAAAGGCTGTCCTCTCCCTGCATCTCATTGTGCAATGTTTGCAGAGACATTTGCATCTGTTTGTGCTTCTGAAAATAGCAATGGATGCTTTCAAGAAAGCAAAGCCACCTCCGAGCCCCTCGCACCAAGCCAAGGGCCGCAGCAGTCGAGGTATGTGTGGCCGGCGCTGGGCGGGGGGACACCCCGGTTTCAAGGGTTTCAGGGTTCTCCACCGGTCCCCATTTAAACAATTCCCTTTAACAATGCAATTTTAGGCATAAAATCTGCTAACTAGATTAAATCCAGATGACACAGGACGTAGAAATGGAATAAAAAAATCAACGCTAAAGTAAATGGTAGGCATCCTAACAGGATAGAAAGTGTGAAATCCATGCAGAGCTAGAGAGAATAGCTGGCAGCACAGCCCAGGCTTTCATACGCATATGGCCTTGACCATTTGACTCTGGTCCCATTGAGGTGATCAGCTGGAGACGTGAAGGGGCATCTCTGGCAGCACACACGTCCCTCTCGCTCCTTGAAGAAAGCCCACGAAATAAAGCTCCATGAAGGTGAATGATAGTAAACATTTTGTAATTTGGAGGGATTAAATTTGCGGGATGATCTTGATCAGGTTCTCAAGGCATTGCCAGAACGCACTTACATTAGAATAGCCGCTGCTGGATCGCTGCTGGCAAAGCCACAATATCCGCCAAAGAAAGGGGGTGTGAATGGGACAAAAGGGTTAATTTGAATACGTGCTGAAAAGACTGGAGGTGGACAAGGAGCTCTGCAAGGACTTCATCAGGAGCCATGGGCAGAAGGAGACGGTTTTGCAAATACAGAGGGCGAGTGGGGAGGATGTTTGTAAAGCACACTTGGAAAGGGGGGAGAAAAGGAGAAGAGAAAAGCCCCACAAAGCTCAAACTGCTTCTTTCTTACACTGCCCTTGGCTACGCTCAGAGGAGCACTTTAGATGGATTAATCACAGGGAAAAACAATGAGATAAAAGTCTTCTTCTCCTCCGTCTGTGCTCAGCCGCGCTGATCTTTCCCGACCGGCGCATGGTGAGCGCTGGCTTCTGGCCTGGGATGGACCCAGCCGGGTCACGGCGGGCGACCACATCTCCTGGTCTGCACGTTTGAGAGCTGGAAGTCCCACTGCCCTTTTCTGAGGGACATCCGATTAAATTTATGCTATCAGCAGGTTGGAGATTTTATCAGATTACTCCTTCAAAAATGCTTAGCGGGAATTAAGCATGCAAATCCACTTGGCCAGCTCTGGGAACAATACACTCCTTCACGACGGTGAAATTCTCCTTCTAGCTCGGGCACCCATGACATGGGCTTTTCCGTTCATCTTTTTAAACTTTAAACACACACTGGCATCTGGAAAATGCTCTCATGCATGGACCAGGCTCGGATGCGCTGGGTGGGCCGGGAGTGGCCATGTCCCACCCCTCTAAGGTGACGAAAAGGTGTTGCACTGTCACCTCCTCCCCATCCCCGTCCCTGTAGGTGCCACAGAGGCGGTACATGGAGCATATCCTGCTTCTCCCAGAGATGCTGCGTAGTGCAGAATCCGATCAGGGGCTGAAGCCAGTGGGGATGGACGGCACAGGTGGAGGAAGCCCACATTTCAAGAGAGGAGATGAACACGATGCCATCACTGCTGGTTTCTGATTTATGTAGATTTTACACTGTCTGTGCAGTAGCCAAAGGCTATACGAGGAAGTCGCTGTCCCAGTAAGGCAGAAAGCAGCAGCTGGGCATGAGTTTGGGGCCAGGCAGGGTGGCGACCCTCAACACCCCAAATCGGCACAAAGATCCTGGAGGGATGTGTCTGCTTGTACAAGCATCCTTCCCTGCAGGGAGCCACTGCTTGGGGCAGGGTGGCCTCTCTTGGGCATTAAGAACGGTTCAAAGTGAAGCATTGGCTGTGCATAAGAGCTTACAGACCCCTGAGCCATCCTACCTGCCCCCCACTGCGATCCCCTGCCCTTGGGACAGTGCCACACCCAGAGACAGTGCCAACCTGGCCGTCTGATCCACCTGTTGGTGATCGCGCCCTATAAGAGATCAGGGCTTGGCATCCTCCACAGCACGGGGGCTTGGGCTGCTCCAGCCCCTTTTTGACATTTGAAACTCCGCATGAAGTTTCAGCGTGTTTTGCTGAGACACAAGCAGGTCTGAGCTCTGCTGTCTCCCTTTGGTACATCTGGACATAGCACATAATTTCTACACTCTTATCTCTGTCCCCAAAGCACTCCTCAAATGCAAACCCAGCCTATTTTCTATTTATATTTACAAATGCAGGACCCACAGGGAAACCCTTTTCCCACTTCAGCTTGCTCAGCCACTCCTAAATCCAGCAGAGACCCCACGGCAGAGGCACCCAGCGTGGCCCCTGAACCCCCCAGCAGTGAGATTTCGGGGGCAGCTTTGCCCAGAGCACGTGTGCCTGCGCTTTCTCCCCGGCTGCCCCTCGCTGCCAGTTTGGGGAGGGTTTTTTTTTTTTTTCTCCACTGGGTTTTTGTTTCCTTTGAGAACACCCTGTGTTTGTGTTGCTCTTTCTCCGCGGCACAATGCGCCTCTCCATTTCCTCGGCCGGGGCTCGAGCGGGCGTCAGATCTCTGCGGAGCGGAGTCGCAGGGGTCGCGGGTCACCCGAGGGCATCGGGGACACACAAAGTCCCTTCAGCCGCTAATGTAAGCCGCGGTAACGGCACGCTGAAAGCGCATCCACTTGAGACTATCTACAAGGCACTCAGCCCTCTCCAAGGGCTTATAATGTTGACTCTCCTGTCATTGGATCCAACCTTACTATAAGCCCTGGAGGTATGAGGGGCTTAGAGACATTCATTCAGAAAAATAAATCCCCCTGCTACCATTCTCTTCATGAAGATAAATATACCACAAACAGAACAAGGAAAGAGGCTGAACTCCTGATCTCTGCTCCAGCCGCTTAAAAAAATTGCCATTAAAAAACCAACACTTTATTAGACTCCTTTATTATTTGTCATTAAAAAACACAACACAGTTTATGAGTCTCCAAAGCAGTTTATTAGGATATTTTACTAGCAAAATTTGCCTTCAGTTCAATGCTGTTTCTAGTCCACTCAAAAGAGAAAATTTTGCAAGGAAAATGGAGTTTGTTTGTATTTGAACTCCCTGTTTCTTGAGGCGTTGCAACCTGAGCAGCTCCAGCCTGAGGAGAGTTGGCATTCCGTGCTGGAGGAGTTATTGCTCAGCTCCAAACTGTTGTGCTTTGCATTGGTGTTAGACCTAGGGAGGCTCCTTGGCCATCAGGACTGCAGCTCCCCTGGGGCTCTACAGACACTGGGGAGCACAGAGCACCAGTTCCGAGCCAGGCAAAACCTTTTGGGCACCATTGGCACGTGAGGTCTTCCTCATGACCCCTTTAGCCTCTGTATTTCTGCCCAAAGCTGTGTCAAACTGGAATGAGGGTTTGGTGTAAAACCTGCATGGGAGGGATGTATTCAGCTCATACTCAGTCACAAGGGAAAACAGCTGCCATGGGGATGTGCTTCCATTCAGCAACTGCAGGTCAGCCTCCATCCCCACCCCTTCTCAAACCTTGCTGAAATATCCCTCACCATGGTTGTACTGGTAGAGCTTTTGGTGGTTGAGAATGCTTCCATATGTACAGATTTTTCTGAGGAAGGTGCTGCAGTGTCCTCTGGGAGTTCAAAGAGAAGCAAGTTGTCTCTAAGTCCCTGTTTTAAGCACATCCAACCTGGCATGTTCCAGTAGATACAGGTCCCAGTGAGGAGCCTTTTGCAGAGATCAGCTGTGAGGATGGAGCAGCCTTTTGGCCAGAGCTCCCTGCCTCATTGTGGTGAGCACAGGTTAGAGATGCCCATGAGCTGCTCTAAACCTCATCAGCCTGGGAAGGGGGATGTGTAGAAGGTCTCCAGCAGATGCAAAGCACTGACAGATCTCTGCTCAACAGATCTGGACTGGTGTCAGCATTTCTTCTTCCACTCCTCCATAGCCGGCTCTCTTAAAAACTCACCCAAATCATTGATTTTTAGCAGAATTTTACCTTTCACTGCAAACACTTAGATCTGGATGAAGATCTGAGTTTTAGACCATCTGTTTTTTTCTCCAAACATCAGGTGCTAAAGCAAAATCTGAGAGCATTTCACTTTAAAATGTTTCAAATTCTTTCTTCTTTTAAGGAATATATCCTGGTGAATGTGAGTGCCCTTGTAGGCAGATTTTCCTCCTCTACTTCCACCTGTTCATTTTTTGGCATGATGGGGACAGCAAGTCAGTACCACTTGTAAGGGTTCAGGGGACAAGAGGAGCAGGCTCTGGGCATTGTATGTGTACATGGTGTAGTGCTCAGATTTTGAGGGGAAAATGTGCACAAAGGGGGGAAGTTGTTGCCTTGGGGAGGGAAAAGGCTGAACTGATCAAACTGCTGATATAAAAGAGGAATAATGGGATTTTGTGGGATTCACATTGATGTTCAGATGAGAAGAGACTCTGGTTGCCTTTTTTCTTTCAAGCCACTGAACAAGAACTTTAAAGCTCCTTTAAAATCTGCTTTGGCTGAGCTAATTATTATCACAGGAGTTATTAGACAAAAGCTCAATGGCTTTTCCAGTGCCTCTTCAACAGTTTCTGGGCTGCTTCGACAACAAGAACCAGAGCTCCCTTTTATCATTGCCATATTCCTTCTGAGAGTTTTCAACTGCTGATCCCTATGTTAAGCCTTACAGGAAACACAGCCAGACAAGAGGGGTGCCCATCAGCCTGGCTCTCTCTCCTCTCACCCCACAGCCTGCAGCATCACTGCTCCCCACCAGCACAGCTGGCCTGCACACAGCTGTTTTATTTTCTGACATGCATCAGAGGGAAAACAAATGTCACAACAGAGTATCCAGTTTTTGAGTAGTGAGAGAGCAACCTACGGGAAGCAGCAGCCAGCCTGAGACTGGCCAAGGCTATCCAGTGACTTATTCAAGGAAGCCATTCACACCTTCTCCCCAAGGAGAGGGCTGCCCTGTGAAGTGATCAGCCCCAGCACAGAGACGTGCTTGTGGGTTTTTCATCTGAGGTTCCACTCCTGGGACACAGCCTGGGCTCTGAAGCCCCAGTACTTCAGCCTTTGTTCTTCACCAATGCTTCAATGCTTCCCAGTTTGATAAACTGACTTGTTTTTTTTTTCCTTAGGAGGAACAATAATTACATGGGTTTTAAACAGGGGTACTAAAGGAAAAGCAAAAAGAAAAAAATAAAGCAATAAGGGCAAAAAAGCAAGGACAGCAATAAAGTCCTTCAAGATAAATGGACATTCAAGAGCTCCTCAGCACTGAAGGGGACCTGGGACTTCATTCAGCCCAACTGAGAGAAATAAACCTTCAGTATTCCCCAGGGGGGAGAATTTCCTCACTCCCAAGCAGAATCACAGTGCATGGAACATGGAAACCAGCTATTAGTGCCCTTGCAGCTCTCCCATTCCCCATCTCTGCCCAGCCCAGGGGCTGTGGGTGCTTTGTGGATCCCACTATCCAGCAATGAAAGCACCTTTTCCCATGCCTCCATCTCACAGGTGCAAGTTTAGCACTAATTTCCCTTCTTTTTAGGAAACCTCTGCCACAAAGAAGCTGCTGATGGTGTAAGCAAACTGGGAATAGGTAGTGGCACTGGCTGGAAGCTATCCTACAGCAGAACAGGAGCTGCTGGCTCCATCCTGCTGTCCCAAGCCCACAGGCTGCTCCTTGCAGGACTCCCAGCAGTAGCACCAAACTTCTGCAGTGATTTCTTTCACATTGTTTTCAGAGTCCTTCAAGATAAATGGACATTTTTTTTCTTCCCTAACTGGACATCTAAACAAAACCTTTCCAAGGACTCAGGGGGAGATGCCTGATGAGCAGACAGGAAATGGGAATGATTGATCAAGTGCTGATGGCCACAGCAGTGGCACCCGGGCTCAGGTTTCAGGACAGAGCCCAGGAAGGCAGCACCTCTCACCTGCACAGCTGCCATACACTGGCCCTGCCTCTCTCTGCAGAGGGTGACCAAAACATTTGCTGCCCCTGCAGCTCCCATATCTGGCAAAGCAGGCACTGGGGCAGCCAACACAGGCACTGGCTGAGTGGAAGCAGGTGTGGGGTTTTCTCCACCACTGGAGGATTTCTCCTTTAGTATACATGTGAGCAAAAAACCAGCTTGCCACATTCGCTTAGACTCATCTCACCAAAAATTTATTTTAAGGTAAGAGCAGAAAGTAGAGAAAAATCTTCAGTGCTGAATGGTCTGGTGTTTGCCCATGGGAGGGACTAGAAGATTTTTAACGTTCCTTCCAGCCCAAACCACTCTGTGTTTCAATGGCTCTGTGGAATAAACCACAGATGAGCTGAAATGGGCTGTTCCTTCAAGCCCAGGCAGTTGTTTCCAGGTGTCCCTGTGGCTATACCATCAGGCTGGCACTAGGAGATTTAAATTCCCACCTGATTCATGTCACTGCTGGGTAACACTTTCTCAGATAGGCTGTGAGCAAATCCACTGCTTTGTGCAGGGGCAGAGACCAAGCACACACCAGGTCAGGGCTGGCTGGTGACTTCACCATGTCCCCACAGAGCACCAGCACCAGATTTGCCAGCAGGAAACACTATTTCTACCTGCATTAAGCAATGTGGGAGTTTATGATGCTCTCATAAGCTGTGCATCCTGAGCTGGCCAAGACAGAAATTTTGAAGAAAGATGCAATACATTTTCCCCCACAACCTTTCCAATTAATATTGTGAGTGATTTTTAGGCTTGTCCTCTCTTTCTGCCCACACCTGAGTTTGAGATGAAGCACTGACCAAGCAAGAAGAAAGCGACACCCTCTTCTGATTTCCTGGGTATGGGTAGGTGCAGAGCAGAATCCCAGTCCACAGCCTACAAACACTCCAAGGCAGCTCCAGGCCAAGACACCTTTCTGCCTCTGCAGAAGGGCAAAGGCTTCTGCAGGAGGGCAAAGGCTCATCACTCCTCTTACCCCTTCCCTTCTTTTGACCCTACTCCATCTCCCTCTGTTCCTGGAGGTGGGCACTGGGGAAGTCCTGGGCTGCAGGGCACTGACCGCTGCCCCACACCAGTGACACCAGGGTGAGCAGATCCCCCCGCCGGCCCCCGGCTCCTCTCCCTTCCCATCTCTAGAAGTCATCTATTTTGTTGTGTGTACACACAGAAAACAAGGGGCTGCCCCTTGTTCTCCTCCAGCCATGACACATCAAATTATCCAGCCTCCGAATATCCCATCTGGCTGTTAGTTTTTAGCTTTTTTTTCCCTCCTTCTAGGTTGTTTCTGCTTTCCTCCTCCTCCTTTCTCTGCTCCCCAACCCATGTGTAAAAGTAGCAGGGGGGCCTTTATTAAAGGCAAAGCCCCACGGCAGCAGCTTCCCAGCCAAACTGCTCTTGTATTACTTTTTGATGAGTTTTCAATTTAGGCCTTTGCAGACAGGGGGAAGAAGGCGACTTGAGAGACAGAGGGGGGAAAAAAATGCAACAGATGGGGCCGATTGTGCTCTCTAGGCAAATTAAGGAAGACATCTGTAGCTCCCAAATACTGGTGGTCTAAAGCAATTAGTCCCCTGTGAAAAGGGGCCTCTCTGAGCCTCCTCCAGCCAATCCGCGCCCCGGCAGCACTCACGTTACAATGGCCTTGACCACAATTCACTGAGCCAAAAAAAAGAAAGATTAATCCAGGAGGAGCTGTGCGGCCAGGCTGGAGTTGCTAGGCTTAAAAGGGAAGGTTACGTCCGTTTCTGCCTGAGTTTGGAGCAGAAAAGCAGGGCAGGGGGAGTTTTTATCCTTCTTTCTGATGGTCACCCACAGCGTACCTGGTCTGTGTCAGGTGTGTGTGTGTGTGTG
>VZTB01000132.1:761316-774590 GCA_013397245.1 Thryothorus ludovicianus
CGCGCACGTGTGTGTGTGTGTATGTGTGTGTGTGTGTATGTGTGTGTGTGTGTGTGTGTGTGTGTGTGTGTGTGTGTGTGTGTGCGCACATGTCCCTGTATCAGGAGAGAGCTGTAATCTGTAAATTGCTCAGGGACCTCAATTTTCCACTGGCTTGTTTGGAAAGTGATGAATGAAGACGCAAACCCCTGTGGTTGGAATTATCTCCCCCAGCCCCCTTCGGTCCCACTCCATCCCGAATAAAAAGAAGCTGTTATATGATAAGACCCCTCTGCAAGTGATAATTATAATGATTGTTATGATGCCAGGGTTCTGCTTTTACAATTGGAAATAGGAACTCCGGCTGAGCTAATCCGGTGGTGTGGTCCCTTATTTCATTTGACGTCAGGAAGCCGAGAGTGGAAAATTTAGAAAAGGACTTTATCCAAGCTGGTTATGAGCCCCCTTCCCCCTCCCCTCCTCTCCCCTGGCTCTTTTATTCATGCATATTTATGATCAGGAGATCTCAGTGGAGAAAAAAAACACATACAGAAAACAAAACCGGCCTCACAATGGGGAGAGCTGCTCATGGGAGGTCACAGCACCTTTAAATTACACCTCTTGGCTTTGTTCACCCCCTCACAATGGCACTAAGAGATAGGAAGAATAGCACTCTGCGCCCTGGCGCATCACAATTCTCCCAGTGATTTCAAAAAGGACACAGAGCCCCAACTAATTTGATATCTTATTGCATTTCTGCTAACCTAAGGCCATGCCTCATCCCAGGCACAGAGGCTTGGCAGGGGCCGGGCTCATACAAAGAGCATGGCTGCAGCTCCACAGAGCGCTGGGGTTTGCCAGTCAAAGCAGATCTGTCTTGGTCAGCTTTGAATTTGAGCTGAGTTAACTGGTTTGGAAATACAAAAGCACCACCCGCCCACTGAACCTTTGCCCCTTTAAATTAATTAATTTAATTAACATGTTTATTGTCATGGCGCCCGTCAGAATAGGATCTTCCCGGGGCCACACCAAACTCCAGCCTGCCCTCACACACAAAGGAGATGGGCTCGTGGTTTTGGAGATGAGTCGGAACCAAATGACTTCTCAAGGCACTGAAATTTGAGCCTATAATTTATTTCTCACCCAGCTTTTTCCTAGGATAGGAAAAATGGGTGACCAAAGCTGTGGTTCACAGTGGAGGACATGAGGGGAGCAAAGTTAAAGTGGAAAATTGCTGGAAATAAGCTGCAGTCTTGAGGCTGATATTGTGCAACAAGCTGGTAAATGCACCAACCTGAATATATGGTAATAACTGCCTCTGAAGGCAAAGTAGAAGGGAAAAGGTGAAGCTGGTGTTAATGATGAACCAAATTATGACCTTCAAGGGAGAGCAAGGCTCTTTAGGGGAGAACCTGCCAATTCTCCAAGAATACCAGGTAGTCTGACTGCCAGCCCATAAAACCCAGCCTTTTCCCTCTCTCTTGTCCATTGTTGACACAGTTTTCAGATTAAAAGCAGGACACAGGAGTAAAATAATCCCACAGCATTTTCAGATCCTGCATGTTGAAAACATTTATATGTTGCAACTGCTGCCTATGTTAAATATAAAATATATTACTTGGCCAAAGGGTTGCTGGAAATTTAGGAAACTATTTAAATTTACTAAATGATTAATGGAGTCACTACCATCCCATGATGAGCTAGAAGAGCATAATCTTCAATCTCTGTACCCATGGGACACACAAACCTTTTTGGAGTCTGACCACATCCCATTGGGTTGGGTTATATTGCCACACCTAAGAGACACTAAAAACTCTTTGCTATAATCAAACTCATTTTTCTAAGTCCTGAAAAGAAATATAAAAAAGCAGTATTTATACTTTATCACCCCATTTTATTATTCATAATGACCAAAATAAATGTTTAAATTTATTTGCATTTTAATAGCAAAAAAGTTATGTTCCTCCAAGACTGCAAGACACCCAAATCTGCCTAGGAATGCCATTAGAAGAAGAAGGAAGATCTCCTATGGATCCCTGAGGAAGGAAAGAGACAGGGAGGGTTTCAAAGTGTCTTCCAGCAGCAAGAGAATGCTGCTAAGCAGTATAATCATATCTGCTGCAAGCATCCTGCAGAAAGCCACTCACCCTGGCCTATGTAGGAGGCTTTCTGGGACAAAGTATGGATTTCTCTGCCCAGGAGCCGGGGTAGGGCTTGACTGACATCACCATGGGGACTAATGACAGAAGATTTCCCTAAAGACGCTGAGGGCTTTGAAGAATGGTCTTTCATTCTGTGTTGAACATACAGATAAAATGTCCACGGCAGAAAACTAATCAGATCATCTGTGGTTTGCTTTGCTGTTTGCTCAGGTCACTATCCCGTGGTTACAATTATCTCAGTCAAAAACCATACAGATGTCCAAATTGGCTTCCTGGCTTTTTCCTTAAAGAGTTCTGCTTCAGAGAATAGCGATTTCTACCAGGAAGTTCTTGGCCAAGTCTCTCACATTTATACCAATCTCCAAGGAGGGAGTCCCTCTCCAGCCTCCAGGCAAAGCTGGAACCACCACATCTTGCCAAAATAAGCATTTAAAAATCATAACTCGCACATCAGAAGCACAGATTTATATGTGGAGAGGCAATGAAGTAGGGAAAGTGGTGAAACACACAAGATGCCTGCGGGATTAGATATCCTCAACCTTTTGAAACAATTGGGAATTCATTGTGCACATTTTTGATATATCTCTGTGAATTTCAGAATTAAATTCTGCAACTTTTCCAGTGAGCAAAAGTGCTCATGTGCTTCACGTCACTCTGTTCTGGTGGCTCAGGATTGATGTCTAGTTAAAGCAACAACAGTGTAGCTATGGAAGTATTTTGCTGCTTGCTCAGGGCATCAGGCTTTCCACTGTAAAAATTGCTTTTTAAATAGGATAACCATTAATAATCTACTTAATTACACTGATGGGGATAATGAGGATGCATGACCATGAGGAAGATTTTGCCTGTGCTGGAACATGATGGGGATGTCCTTGGAGACACTGAAATACTGCTGGTAAGAGAAATAAAGGGCTGCTGGCCCCAAAAGTCAGACCCTCTGCCCATCTTTCTCTCAGTAGAAATCTGGGAGGTTTTTTCTTCATTTGAATTCATTCTGGTTTGCTCAAGGCTTTGATCCTGCAGAAGCAGGATGGGGCTTTGAGTAACCTGTTCTAGTGACAGGTATTCCTGCCCATGACAGGGAGGCTGGAGTGAGGTGAGCTTAAAGCTCCTTTCCAACTCTAACCATTCTGTGATTCCGTATTATTTATTTTTTTAACCACGTAAGAGTTTACAAAGCTGAAACAATAATCCTACACACATTTAATACCTAATATATCCTTAAATTTGATTCGTGTGAGGCAGAAGATCATGGCAAGTACCTGGTAGAAAGTGAAATCTTTAGAAACGCTTTCCAGGCCAAACTCAGATATGTCCGTCCAGGGTGAGTTTAGGTGGAATATTCCCCAAATGGCTCATCCCGGGCAGTTGTCTGCCGAAGGTGGAACGGGCGCATCCCCGCGGAGCCGCCTCGGTCCCTCGCCCCCGCCCCGGTACAGCGGGAGGAGGGAGGCAGAGCTTGTATCGAGCACCACCCTCTGGCACAAAGCTAAACTGGAGCCCAGAGGGGAAAACACTTCTGTCCGTGAAGATAAACTAAAAAAGTTCAGAGCACGACACCCAGGCCTGGGGTCCTCAGCACGAGAGGGACGTGGGGCAGGTCCGGAGGGGGATGCTCCCAGGGCTGCAGCCCCTCTGGAGCCAGGCTGGGAGAGCTGGGGGTGTGCATCTGGAGGAGACTCAGAGCCTCCCTGTGCCTTAAGGGAGCTTACCAAAATGATGGAGAGTGACTTCTTAAACAGGCAGATAGTCATAGGACAAGGGGGAATGGCCTTAAACAGAAAGAGAGTAGGTTTAGATTGGACATTACAAGGAAATTCTTCCCTGTGAGGGTGGTGAGGCCCTGGCATGGGTTGTCTAGAGAAGCTGTGGCTACCCCATCCCTGGAAGTGTTCATGGCCAGGCTGGACAGGGCTTGGAACAATCTGGGATAGTGGAAGGTGTCCCTACCCTTGGCAGGGGGTGGAACAGGACAATCTTTAAGGCCCCTTCCAACCTAAAGCATTCTGGGATTCTACAAAGACTCCTTTTTGCTGAGGCAGGTTGGGTATGGCACTGCAGCTCTGAGAGGGGCAAAGATGCTCCTGTGCACTTACAGATGTTACAGGAAATTATTTAGTACCTCTAAGAGAATCTGCAGGGCTTAGAGTTTGCAGGCAATATGCACCCCCAGAACAAAAGAGTAACATGAGACTTCTACACCTGTGCTCCTGGGGCCTGTGCTTGACTGCCTCAGTGTATTCCAGACCTGCAGCATTCAGTGTATTCCAGACCTGTGACTGCAAGGCACAACCACAGCAGCAGCACCCACAGCCAAAGGGAGCCCAAGAACAGGAACCTAAATTTGGCAGCATAAACCAAAATGCAACTAGTGGAGGAGGAGTCTGTTTGGGGGACACTGAGCATAAGGCTGTGGAAAATCTACTGCATCTTAAATGGAAGCATTCTGTATCCCTCAGGCAGCATCCTGACACTGGGTGGGGAAATGTCAACACCTGGGCTGAGGATCTGTGCACTTGGGATGCCCCATCTGTGTGTGCTGAGGCTGCTCAGCAAAGCTCTGAAATAATCTCTTAGCTATTTCTCTTCTATTTTTTTCCTAACTGAAAGGCCATTGAGTGACCACAGTGCTTTTATGCTTTGGATCCCCTGTCACCCCATACCAGCTGGGGAATGACATGAACAGGAGACAGAAAATGCTGTTTCTCTGTCAGCTTTGTTGTCAGATACATCCCAAAGGACCATAGAAAACCTGCATAGTTTAAGCCTGAAATGCTTCATCTCCCGCTCCTTACCTGCAGCTTGGGTTTCACTTAAACACTCCAAAATCCTCTTTTTATATTTTCTTTTTCTTACAGAGGTGTTTTACAGAGATTAATTACATGTTTCATACATTATGAAAGGGATTTATTTGTGCCAGACATATTGCAGAGCCCACATTTGTGGCGCATTCTTATAAAAACTCATTATACAAGCTCAGGCTTTGAGAAATCTCTACTCTGTCTCACTTCCAGAAGATGGAGCCAGAAAGCTGGGAGTAGTTGCTGCAGCGTGAGAAAGCCACCTTCTCCTCCTGCTCATGCACAAACCCTGCTCCTTCTCAAGAGCCACCCTGAGGTGATGCAGGTGGCTCACAGTGGGGAGAGGAGATGCCATGGGGTACCAGCAGGTTGCTGGAAGGAGATTGATTTTCCTCTTCTCTGCTGCACAGCCCTCTGCACCCTATCAGAGGAAAAACATGCAGCTAGTTAGCAGGATGGCATCAGGAGAGTTTTATTTGCAGTCCTGCTGCTGCTTTTGTCCAAACCAGAACAAGACCCTGAACCAGTCAGTGTCCCTGTGTTTGCTGAGGGGACAGATTCAGGGGCAAGGGGTGCTAAAGCTGCCTGTGATGGAAAGCAGAGGTGCTGCACAGAGCACTCTGCTGTCACTCACAAACTATAACTCAATGTCAGGTTTTAGTCTCTTTTCAGCTGATGGAATATCCTGGATCTGAATGTAGTTTCTGGGAAAGTATTTCTCAAACACAGTAACCTGATGGATATTTTCAAGGCATTTTGAGTTTTGATTCATAGCATAACTTCCAAATTTGGGGCAGGAAGTGAATGAGATAACAGTTGTCTATTTTTTTCTGTCTTCACAGCTATCCAGACACAGTTTGCCATTTTCAGATGTTTCAATTACAAAGATAACATTAAAAAAAAAGTGACATCTTAGTGAAAGACTTCTTACTGGTTTACTTCTTTTGGGCTTACTGGTTTTATTTTGGCAAGAGGACAGACCAGACCAGTGCTAGGAGGATCTTGCAGGAAGACTTCAGCGCTGTCACCTTGGAGGTTTGATGAGTCTGAAGAAGGGTCCTGCTGGCTGCTCTGTCCCCTCCTCCTCGGTGCCAGGGTTCAGAGAGAATCTGACAGCAGGAGGCAGAGCGAGCACCTCGTGTGTCCTTTGCAGCTGCAACGGGGGCTCGCCTCTTCTTTATCCCTGCCCCTGCTCTATCCCTGCCCCTGCTTTATCCCTGCCCCTGCTCTATCTCTGCCCCTGCTCTATCCTTGCCCCTGCTCTATCCTTGCCCCTGCTCTATCCCTGCCCCTGCTCTATCCCTGCCCCTGCTCTATCCCTGCCCCTGCTTTATCCCTGCTTCTGCTTTATCCCACAGCATGTTGCCCATGCACCAGCATGTCTGGAAGTCCATCCAGAGCTGAGTGATGCTGATTTGGGTGAGCAGTTTGGACATCATCCAGGGTAGAAAAGCACCGGAATGTTCCAGCTTTTCTTCCTCATGCCAGGTGGATGCCTGCAATGGGCTGCACCCTTTTTTTGGCTATGGTCCCTTCTAGCACACATAACTTCTCCAGCTAAACTTCTCTAGCTAAATATAGACTGACTGACAATTTAGTGGCATTTTTTTTGGCTGCAGTACTTTCCTCTTTCCAGTAGCAAGAAGCAAGTTGTGTTTTGTTTTGTATATTCAGGTAACAACATTGTTTGAGTGCTGCTGCTGATTTATGTTCCTTTCAGCAGCAGCACTCTGGAAAACTACTTGGAAGATATGAACACCAAAAATTTTTTCATTTTCTCATCAGATTTCAATTGTTATGATATATGCCCTCAGGAGACCGTGAGGAGGGGAGAGGGGGGCAGGGGAAAACCTTTTATGGCATATTGTGATCCATATGGAAAAAATATATATTTCCCACACATCTGATTCAACATAGTGTGCACATTTGTAAGGCACATGTGAATGAATGCCAAGAGAAGGAAATTTTTATGAAAGCAGACTGATTACATGGCAAAAAATCTATCGGTTGAAGTTAGATTTATTTACAGCATAGTAAATTGCATGCTTGGAGGGGCTGGTACTGTATTGGTGATCAAGATGTCTGGGGAAATGTTGAGTTATGTTTGATAAAAGCCACCCGGGACAGCATTCCCCAAGCCAAAGTATCCATGTGTCATGCTTTTCTTGGGTGACAAGAAACCCACGTGCTGAATATATTTGTACCAGTGTCCTGCAGATAAAGTCAGAGAAGGGAAGGAAGAATGGGGTGGGATTAAAATGTTCACTAATGCATTAAATGGGGCTCCAGAGATTTGGGGCCCTGGCCGAGCTATGTTACAGTTTTCACATCAGCTGGAAGCAGAGAAGCAAAGTGCCTCCTCCAATGGGGTCGCAAGAACTGCAAGAGAAGGGGAGGAAGAGGAAGGTGGGATCCTCCATCGTGGGTTTGTATGCAACCAACCACCTTCCAGGCCAGAGATGTTGCCCAGCTGGACTCTGGATGGTGGAGATGAAGCTGGTGTAAGATACTACTAGGAAAATGGCAAAACCCCTGTCTCCTCTTAGTGGGCACACAACCACTCCTGCCAGTCTTCCTCCTCTACAGAGAGAAAAAACATCTGAAGGAAAAGGAATTTTTCCATTTTTTTAGTGACTTCAGGCTATGGGTTTTCAGCATTAGAAAGAGTTTTCTGTAATTCAGAGTGGTTATTTGATTAGTTTGCCTCCTATTTCTCATTTCTGTTGTCATCTTCATCTGTGTCCTGTTTCCAAGATGCAAAGAGTCTCATCTTTTATCTCCCCAAGATCAGGGATTATTTTTAAATCCAGTTCTGTAATAAGGGGATCCCCTTCTAACTGGAGACGAAACAGAGGAAAAGGAATAATGAAAAACCTGAAGAAAACATGCTGAGCTACTGAGCCCCTCTGGAGATGCTCAGTAGATGGTAAAGTTCACAACAGTACATTGTTCCATTGGATTTCTTTCCACTGAAATGATAGGGCAGGTGGAATCCATCATCCTTCTTGGAATGAGACTAATTTGGGAAAGAGTTAATGAGCTTTGAAATATTTATTTGCATTGCAAAGCAGTGAAAAGATTTGAAAGAAGACACCAGAATCTGGATTAAACACTCCCAAATCTAACCTTAACCCTAAGCCTAAACCTAATGGCAGCTTGACATTGGAGCTCAGGTCCCGAGCACCAAGGCCAGTGCAGATCAGAAAGATGGAGGAGCAGCAATGTTGGGGCCCTGCTGGGATTGCTTCAGGACACCTTTTCCAGCCCCAGTGTTCCTGGAGCTGTAGGCTCTTTGATCCTCTCAACCCCAACCCTAACCCTAAGCCTTTACCCAAACCAAGTATTATGGGTTTTTCAGATCAGGAAGATGCAGGAGCAGCAATGCTGGGGCCCTGGCAGGCCTTTTCCAGCGCCAGTGCTCCTGGAGCTGCAGGCTCTTTGACTCTCTCAACTCCAGCTCTAACCCTCCTGACATCTCGTGCTGCTGCTGAGATCCCCCTCTCCAGTGACCCACATTAACACAGGTATTGTCAGCAATGCCCTGCTGTGATGCCCCTGCAATGCCTTTTCCAGCTCCACTGCCCCTGGAGCTCTGGGCTCTGTGACTCCCTGAAACCCCTAACACCAACCTGCCAGCAAGCCTGGGGCTGCCACTGAGGTGCCCATCCCCTCACATGGCCCAAACCTGGAAGGTGTGGAGGCAGCAATGCAGTGGGCAGCCCAGTGTGTATGAACACACACACACTCACACACACACACTCACACACAGGCTTTTCTTTAAGCAAAAGCAAACCAGATTGCACTGCCCCATAAGATTAGTACTTTATTGAACCTCATTATGGGTTCACGTCCTCCCATAGTCATATCCCACTGTGTTATTTCTGGCACATGTAGCCATCATGATTTAGTATCCTGTGTGAGAAAAATGAAGTCTCTTTCTAAAATATGTTGACTATTATTCCAGATGTGGTAGTTGCCTGAGTTTCTTTTCAAACAGATTTTTATGGCTGAGGTTGTTTGAATCAAGCATTATTTATTTATATGTTCAAACTAAAAAAGGGGCAGGAGTAATTTTTAATGAAAACTAAAGGAAAAGGGATAATAAAGTGAGCTTGCTGGAGAAAGAAATATTTACACATAACTTTTGTATGTTCCCCAAGAAAAATAAAATGAGAGTATATTGAAAAGCATAGTTATTATTTGGCATTTTTCTTCAACAGCAAAATCACAAGAAAGGACTGAATTTTAAGTAATTAGACTTTACAGTTAATTAACTGGTTATAACTATGTTATTGACAGTTGATCCATGCAGGAAAGGCAATGAGTCATTATGGATTTTTTCAAGGCATTATCACAAACTTGGTGATATAAATGAGGCAGATGCTGAGAGGGAGAAAAGACCTGAATTCCCTGCTGCCATACTAAGCTTCCATGTCCTCTCCTGGAGGTTTGATTTACTGTGGATCTGCTATAAACAGAAGAGTCAGATCAGGGGCATCAATGCATTAAACAAACATACTGGGTGGCAGAAGTGGGAATATAGAAAATTAATAAATTAGTGCATTGGATGAGTAATAGTGAAAGTGGGGATGAAATACACCCAAGGATGAGGATTTTGCCATGATGTCAGTAGGGACAGACATGACCCTGCTGTGTGGGACAGGATAGGGCCCATCATTGGCATGGCAAGGCCAAGTGCACTTCTGAGCATTAACTGAGCTCTATTACCTGTAGAGAGAACTTTTTCTGTGAGTAAACTCCTTCTAAATGTTCGTGGAGGAGCAGCCTGTGGGTGGCCCTGGGCAGGAGATGTGATGCAGAGCAGCAGCTCCCCTGGACTGCAAATTGTGAGCCTCTTCACAGAGCAGTGGGCTGGGATTTGTGTTTCAAGTTACAAAGAATCCCCCTCAAAACAGGCTAAAAATAAATTTAAAAAAATAAAAGGATAAAAGAGAAAAAAAAGGTGCAAATGCTGAAGAAAACTCAGCCAGAAGACAAGCTTACATCAGACTGGGAAACAAGGAATCAAGTCCAAATTTCCACTGAAACATCCAACTGAACAGCCTCAAGTCTGTTACCACAGTGATTTTGTCATGTACCTTCCCTCCTATGTGTCTCGAACAGATATGGAAATGGAAGTAGAAAAACACCAGGTGAAAATCTGTTTCATGGACTTTCCTCAACTTCTGAGAGGAACAAAGCCTGGAATCTACAGTTCATTTCTAACCCTTTTTGGCAGATGGAGCAGAGTGAGCCAGCACAGCCAGAGCTGAGCAAAAAGGTGAGTTTGAAATGTCCTCCAAATGTGCTTCCTTACCACTTTTTGGTTTCTTTGGATTCACCATAAGGAATGAGTTTGTGTATTTAATTATTTTAATTCGAGCGGGTATTACTACAGAACAAATTCTCCTGTGTGGACCTGGCACACGAGATTCCCATTGCCTCCAGTTAATCAGGGATTTTTAAGCACACCAGCGAATCTGTCACCTCTGGGGCAGGAGCAGCCCCGAGGGGAGGGTGTGCAGCTGGATGAGGCCCCTTTTCACAGCTGAGTGGGGTGAGTGGAGCTGCAGCCCCTCACCTGCCCATCCCCAGCAGGACAGGTCCCCAGCAGGAGCCCCCTGTGACCACAGGGATGATGTTGGGATGCAGCCCAGCAGCCGGCTCTGCTTCATGCTCCTCTGAGTTTCCGTGGCAGCTTGTGTGCTGGGACATCTCCTCACCACAAATAAAATCAGGAATGAGTCTCTTGTCAGTTTTTCCCTCCCCCTTGAGATCGCAAAACCTTCAAACAAAAAGAAAAAAATTATTAAATCCCACATCTGTGCTCACACCCAGGCTCACTCCCAGTTATTCTGGATCTCCATTCAGTGGGGCTGTTTGCTCCACAGCTCTGCAGAGGAGAGGTGTAAATCCATGTGTTTGCACACACAGGAGCAGCCTGGCCTCGCTGACATCCCCCATTCCCCCAGGAGCAGAGCAGCTCGGGGAACTGAGCACACACTGCAGGGAAAGGAGAATCAAACCCTGTGCCTGCAGCTCTGTGTTCATCTTCCCTGGCTCCCATTCCACCCTCCCAGAGCCCCACACTCAGTGGGGTCACACTGGGCCTTGTCCTGCCTCAGCCCACCCAGCACCACTGAAGGAGTGAGCACAGACAGGCAAAACCTTGAGGAGGTGGAAGACAAATGTTCAATGTTAGGTTTCAATATCTCTGGCCTTTCTTTTTGTACTTCAGCTAAACCCCCTAAGGCTGTCAACACAAAGCTGGGAAATTTTAGAGGCACTGAACCCTGAATGTCCACATTTCACCTGGTGCTTTAGACTTTAGACTGCTGCTCCATCACAAAGCCTTAGGGCTGGAAGATTGAAACTGAGCTGAGATGCAGGCAGCAAAAAACATACAAAATCAATAGAAATTAATTCATCTGCTGCTAAAAGAATTTTTTACCTTTAATTAATGACACCAAGTCCTAAATTATCCCTGAATTCAGTGGCAAGATCTGGCTTATTAAAGCATCTCATGGCTGGCAATACACTAGATGTGGAATTTACTCTTGTAAATTAATTTCTCACCCACTTAATCATCTGCATCTATAATGGTCCATGCGAGTTTAGTTCAGTCTGCTCTGGAATGGATGAAGAGCACTCAAACAGTCATCACAACATCTCAGTGCAGTGGGAACAGGGGCTTCTCAAGCTGTCGTTGCTGTTTCACTCTCCATGCTTTTCTCAAATCCAAAATAAAACAACTTCCAGAGGGAAAAAAAAGTTTTCTCTGGTCTGGCCTTCAAACAAAATAAATTCAGCCCAGACTCAATGCAATTCTGATTCATTAGCGTCTGTGTGAATGCAACAAGGAAAATGGAGCTCTCAGCACCACAGTGGATCCCCTGGCAGCAAGCAGAGCCTATGGGCAACTCTGCAGGGAATTTGTGGAGCTGCTTCTGCTGCCCCCAGCTCTGAGCTCCTGTCCCGAGCTCCTGCATGCCTCCAGATGGTTGTACCCAAGCACAAGCCCAGCTCACTGGCACATAAGACACATTTGCACAGATAAAAAGGCTGTGAACTGTTTTAGAAACAATCCTGAGGAGAAAACCAATGACATGCTGGCTGTAAGAGAAGAGGGCGGGATTTCCATAATTTTATTTTCCCCTTTATAGTCCCTCATCACCTGATGGCACAAGCAGCATCCCCAGGGTGAGTCTAGAAACACCAGGGTGCCACAGCAGGTGGCTCTTGGTGACCTCGGGGGCCTGTGCCTGATTTTGCTTTTATTTATGCCAGACTGACACCACTAGCAATCTGCAACTGGTCTGCACAAGTGAGAAGAGAAATTAGGCATTTTTTTGGCAAGCTTTTCAAAAGAGTCATCAGCAGCTCCTCAGGTTCTTGCTATTGGCAAAAAAATAAAGGGGATAAATCTAGAAAACTAAATATATATCTGCTGTTCTAAATCTATTTGCTGATAGCCAGATGTTAGCTTTAGTCTGGGTATTTCTGCTAGGAGGCACAGAAGGGCCAGCTGCAGATTAGCTCCAGGGAGGTTAGCTTTTATCCTAAATTGTCAGGAAACTGAGGAAAAAATAGATATTATCCACTTGATAGTGTGATAAGGTGGAGTAGGCTGAGCTGAGGTAAGGGCATGACATGAAGGATGTTCAAGGAACAGACCCTGACACTGTTACACCCTCAGTTTTTGGCAGCCTTTCATTGCCTCTGCACAACACCAATGAGCTTTTTTATACTGAAGACTCTTTTGGGGGTAAAGAAGGGAGAATTTCACACTCTGGCCATTCCACAGGCACACTGAGGCACTAGTATGAGGTTTAACATTTTTCCAACATTACTCAGCACTCAGGGAAAAAAAAAGTCAGATGACAGATTTACATCCCTGAATTTCAGTGGATGTGAAGGGTCTAAAATCTCCCTCATGTTTCTTTTTATTGATTGCTCCCAAGATGAAACAATTGCGAGTCTGAATGAATTTATAACTAGCTTGTGAAATAAACCTCACATCCAGCAAAGATATTACATTGAACAGGAAACAAGCCCACAGAAATTCATTATGTTCCCAGAATTAAATGAAAACAATATAGTTTATGGACCATAGAACATAGTTACAGTAAAAAATGAAACGAAAATCCCTGGGCTGTGCAGAGAGACAGCACAGAGGTCCCGGATCCTCCGGAGTGAGGGTGTTTCAGCTGCCAGTTTTGTGTCATCACTTCAGAGCTCCTGATCTTGGGGCCTGCGGCACAGAGCTCAGAACACAGAACACAGAGCTCAGAGAACAGAACACAGAGCTCAGAGCACAGAGCAGAGCACAGAG
>VZTB01000132.1:774965-813200 GCA_013397245.1 Thryothorus ludovicianus
CACAGAGCTCAGAGCACAGAGCTCAGAGCACAGAGCCCAGAGCACAGAGCTCAGAGCACAGAGCTCAGAGCACAGAGCCCAGAGCACAGAGCTCAGAGCACAGAGCTCAGAGCACAGAGCTCAGAGCACAGAGCACAGAGCCCAGAGCACAGAGCACAGAGCTCAGAGCTCAGAGCACAGAGCACAGAGCACAAACTCTCGGGGCTCCATTCACGCAGGGAATCCAGCAGCAGCGCTGGGAGAGCCGCTCGCATCCATCCCCGATGTCAGGGACCACCAGAGGAGGGAGGGAAGGCGGGGATGGCACCGCAGCAGCACGGGAAGCAGCGAGCTGAGCCCAGGGCAGCATCCCTCGGCTGCCAGCACCTGGGGGGAAAGGATCCTGTGAGCTGGAGCCTTTTCAGCTGGCAATCAAAGGCAGAAAAAGGTCCTGATCGCCAGCCTTCCTGTGTTTATTTTTAGCAAGAAGCATTCCTCTCCCAGCTCTCCAGTGACTGGCGCGGGATTGCTGCAGTGGGGAATTCGTGAGCTGAATTTCCAAATCTCTTGCTCCTGGGTAAACACTGAGCAATATAAATATATATATCTGTATACACGCACACACACATATATATGTATTTTTAATATATATATAAATATATAAATATAAATATTAAAAATATATATAAAATATAAATATTTGTTTGTATATATTTTATATATTTACATAAATGAATATACAAATATTTATTTTATACATATAAATACATATGTATAATATACATATATAAAAATATATTTTTGTATTTTATTTATTTATTTAATACATATATATGTAGATTTATATTCATTATATATATATTTATATACTTCTTTTTTTTTTCTTCTAGGAAAGCCAGATGACAGCAGCCCCAGCAGCACCAGCACAGACCTGCCTGCTGGCATTGCCCCATGGTGGCTGTGGGGTGACGGACACGGCCGTGTCACACCTGAGAGGAGCAGCAGCTTTTGACCCCACATTTTGCCTCTGGGAATAATTAACTTCTCATTATTGGGGTCAGCCTGAGGAGGTGAGACAAAAGCCAGGACAACAAATCTGTATGCTCACGCCCAGAGAAAGGCACGTGGGTATCACTGAGGGGACAAAGCACGGTGTCCCCAAAGAAGATGCTCATGTCAGCAGATATTTTATTTCGTTATGAAAACAAGCTGCAACATGAAAAGAGAACTAGAGTAAAATGCAATCATCTCACCCATTCATAGTGCAGTTGCAAGGAAGATTTTTAAAGGCTGAGTCAGAGGAGGAAAGCACATGGAGTAAAAGCCTAGTGTTTGAGAGCTGGAGACACGAAGAGCTGGGGCTGCCCCAGGAGCCATCACAGCCCCAGGGGCAGCCTGGACTGGGCGACTTTTTCCTTGAAACACACTCAGCTAAAGTGCTGGGGGTTTATGCAGACTCAGAGTACTCAGAGCAGAAGTGATAAACGATGTTTCTATATCACAGACAGTCACTGGGATATAAAAAAGTAAATGTAGGTTTGAATATGACTTGAAATGAGTGCTTTAAAATCCTGACTAACCCCACGAGTGGAATGTGCAGCTGTGTGGTGGTATCAGCCCTGCCCTGGGTCAGTGAGCAGCACAACCTGGGTTCAGGTTGTGCCTTAATAATCCCGCAGGTGAAAAGAGCAAGGAGTTTGGCTTTATTTTGCTGCCTTTGCCCAGCCTCCCACCCCCATCCCCAACCCGTGCCAGTCCTGTGTGTCCCTGTCACTGCAGTCACGGATAGGAACCTGCTCCTGCTAAAGCAAAGCCTTATTTCTGGTTGATAACCCAGGTCCTGTTAAACCTTGCTAACTAAGAATTGACCCAACATGAGAAACCCCTGCTTGGTGGCCCACAAATAATAACTGACAGACAGCATTTAAAAAGTGGCTGAGGATTTCAGGGGTGCAGCAAGCCCTGGGCACAAGGTAAATCAAGAGCCAGCCTTGCCAGCTCCATGTCCCCACACAGAGGAGGCTTGTGAATTCCAGCAGGGAACATTCACACACTCCAGGCAGTGTGGCTTGAGAGATGTTTGCCATCAGCGTGCCAGAGAACATGGTTCCCTTCCCAGGTCAGCCTCTGCCTAGAGTCACAAAATCGTTTAGGTTGGAAGAGACCTCTGAGATCATTGAGTCCAGTCTTTGACCAGCACTCCCAAGCTCACAGCTGAACCATGTCCCCAAGTGCCACATCTACACGTTTTTGAACACAGACCTGCTCGGTGCCTCAGCTTCCCCACTGAGAACCAGAGCAGCGATGTCAACCCTTTTTGGAAAGCATGTGGAGATCTGCTGCTGAAGGCAACTGCCCGAGAATTGGCCATTAAGGATTGTTACACACCTGTGAGGCTCCTAGCATATACAATAATGGTAACAAAACCAAAGGAAATGGCTGCAGCTCCCAGCTTATTGAAACGAGGGGAGAAAAAGCTGTTCTAGGAACCCAGCAAGCTGATGGAAAGTGTGAGCAGACCTGATGGGCTTGAGATCTCCTCCCAATATATGTCCCTTGTTCCTTCAGTCCTCCAAACACCCAACTCCAGGAAAAGGGAGTGACAGGGAAGGAATGGTGTTATGGCAGCTGGGATGGAGCCGCAGCAGAACTCACACCTCGGCTACCTTTGGAAAGCCCCGAGAACAGCACTGGCTGAAACTCAACTTAGGAAAATGAAAAGCCACAAACCGGTTTCATAGTCCCTGCAGTGAGGTAAGGAGGAGTGAAATTCCAAAAGCAAGAAAGACAGCTTAAAGAAGGGACACTTCTTGGGAATTACTGCATGGAAAAAACAGAGTCAGAAGTGAATTGTGATCCCGTCTGCTCCCAGGCCTGGTAAGCAGAGCTGGGTGGAGAAGGGCTCCCCTCCAATACCACATTTCAAACAGTATCCTTTTACCTTTTAGGTTTCACATCTATTGAAATAAGAGTCGATGTAACAACTAGCATAATGGAAAAGCTGGCAAGGCTGGTTCCCCCATGAGGGCTCCCGAAGTTCAGCCCTTGGTTTTCCTTGTCCTTACAGTAAGTTTCCAGAAGAAGCCATGGGCATGAAGAGAGTTCTGGGGGCAGGCAGGGGCTGCATCCTTTGCATGGGGAGTTGCTGTTGCTGCAAAGGACACAGCCCAAAGCATCAGCTTCCCAGCATGGCATAGGAAAAGGTTCTGGCATTACAGATCAGGAATCTGGCAGAGCCTTCAGAAGAAACCAGATTCCCACTGCTAAACACCTTCCCCCCCACCCCTGCAGAAAGCTAGAAATGAGAATATTAACTTCTTCATGAGTTTTAACACATTTAGTCTGTGAACAGCAAAACTAATAAAGCCTGGATCTCTCCTCTTTTTCTGTGGTGATTGATTTTAAAGGTAAATGAGAAGCTTCAGTCTTTTCTGGGGTTGATCACATATGGAGACTCCAGAGTTTCATCTGTGCAAGCTGGTGCTGTAATGTTTCTCAGCCATTATAAACAGACCTCAGAAACTTGTAACATTTTAGTATCTCAGAGCTTTCTTGTCATTTGCTCAATTTGTATAAAATTGATCAATAGATTCACAAGTTACAGGAGGGCAAGAGAAGGAGAGGGCTGGCATAGGGAGGGGCTCAAGCATTAGGAAACTTCCTTGCATGAGAAAGCAGGGGCTGATTTGGGCTGCTCTGTCTTCATTTCCCAAGGCAAAAACTTTCCACAGCATTATCCTTTCCAAAATTATGAAGAATATGGTCTCAGCTGTGAGCAGTGCTCCTGGCCAGGTTCAGCTCTGAAGTCATTGAGTCTGCACTGGGCTCATCCTTAAATATGTCCTTCCCTTAGCAGGCACTAAAGAGCTCCCATCACATGCCATGATCCAATCGCCACAGGCGACTGCTGGGTTTTCCAGACTGAAACTGTCTTCACACTGAAATCAACAGCAAAATTCCCATCTGCTCCAGTGAGAGAAAAAGATGGGCCAAAGCAAAACACTTGGGAAAAATCCCACTCCATCTAAGTGTTGGGGTTATGCCATATAGCAATGAAAATTACAGACATGCAGAGAAGGTGTCAGACATAAGTGGCTTTCTTAGATGAGATATCATTTATCCACTTGCAGACAAAAGTTAAATAAATAGTCACAAAATAATCTCATTCCTTAACAGCCTCCTTTCCAGGTCACCAAATCCCCAGGCACTCTGTGCAGCTCCTGAGGGTCACATGCCTTCACCACTTGATCTGAACAAGGCCACTGGCATCACAAGTCATGGGTGCTCCAAGCCAGGGACACACCACAGCCCCAGCCCACCCCAGGGCACAAGACAAACGTCCACAAGCCCAACCTCATATGTCCAGAAAAACCACAAAGGAACCCAAACCATTTCTGATGCTGCTGGATTTTTTGGAAATAGCATGGATGCAGAAACTCAGCCTGTCAGGCTTCACTTTTAATATTCAAACAGAGGGGGCAGGTTATCCCAGATAGAAATATTCACCCCAATAGAAATATTCACCCCAATTTACAGCTGTTTCCTTTTATTATTCAACCAACTCATGTAAGTAGCTCAGATGAAGCCAAACTGAATCTTTTGCACATCACCAATTACTGTGACATCTGTACCAAGTCTGCCTCCTTGCCCTCAGCCTGCTGAGGTTCAGGAGGACACTCTCTCCATGGCAGAGCCTTCTCAGGCTTGTGCACATCCAGACTGTACTCAAACAGCAATTATTCCCGGGGTGACACATGTGGTTGAGCTGCTGAGGCCAGTTTTGGCAGGAAACACATGTTAGAAATTAGTGTGTGTCTGGTACTGTCTCCCTTCTCTGTTTCTCCAGGTGGCTGAGCAAAAGTAAGAGCAAGAGCATTTTCTGATGCTGGCCCTGGTTAATGTGAGCATAAATACAAGGTTAATACCCAAAGGATGGTTGATGAAGGAAAAAGTGAAGAAAAGTAATCAGGATGAGGAAAGTAATTCAAACAATTTCTTGAAAAATATGCACCTTTGGCTTGTATTCTGACAACAAAGGGTGAGGATTACCATGAAATAGGAGAGTAGCATGTGTTATGTTACTTACTCCTCAGGAACTAAACCAACAATGTACAGAAGAAGTTAAATTTCTTTGCAAAACTAACTCAGTCCCTATTTTTAATCACTGTGCCCCAGCTCCAAGCAGAGCGTGCAGGCACTTCTGTGGCTTTCCTGTGTGGATAGACAATGTTTTCTTGCAGTCTTACTTTCTTGCAGTCTTGCTGTCTTACAGCTCAGTTTATCCTCAGGGATTTCTAGGCTCACCACACAGAAATGGAGCTCCTGCTGCCTGAAGCAAACATTTGTGGAGCCAAGTGCATCCCAGTGCAGCACCTGTGGGTGCTGCAGGGCTGACAGCCCTCACCTCCCCATGCAGGAGCCTCCAGACATGACACAGAGAACACAGCTGTTTAACACACTGGTTTGGAGAAAGCCATTATGGTCCCCAGGGTGTTTCCACTGGGAGCAGGGAATGAGGAGTGCACAGCTGCTGTGATTTTACTGCCAGGACATTGGTAGAGCCAAAGAGCAGGCAAAAGACAGGCAGCTTCACAGGAATTATCTGTCATCTGCATCACTTTCTTGTATTTTTTTGTTCCCCAATATTATGCTTTAGTTTTTTTAAGGGGGAGAAATTCCTGCTCCTTCCCCTCCATATATTCAAGAAAAGCACGATCTATCCCAAAGCCTTGATAAATTTTTATAGATCCTTCAGGCCAGTTTTGACTCTCAAATCCATCAAGGTAAATTTGGAATGAGCACACTTCAGAGGAGCTGCTCCAGCTCCTTTCAGAGCAGATTTGCTCTCTCTGTCCAGTGCAATAGAATAAAACCAGTGAGAACCACATCTTGGATGTTTCCTTGGCAGGCTGAATCTCCTCTTCTCAGCTGACCTCCAGTTTGCTTCATTAGCCATGATCCTCACTCATCCTGCCAGTTCCATTTCATGTCCCAGACATGGGAGGCCCTGCAGGACATGAAGGACAGGCAGCACAAGCACAAGGCTGGGCTGCAGAGGAGACTCCAGGCCCTACTGAGAGCTTCTCCCCATGCTCCAGCAGGATGCCAGGAGGGCTGCAAGAGCAGATCCCCAGCTGCTCCCCAGCCCCCAGCACCACGTGTAGGATTCAGGGTGTGTGCAGGGAGTGCTTTGTCGTGGCCACAGCCTGCTTGTGGCAGGGACACAAATCAGTGCATGGTTCAGGATTGCTGCTTCTGCTCAGGACTGTTGCTCACTCTGGAAATATCCCACAGCATCTGTCCTCTGCAGGTCTTTCCACCTGAGGACAAAAGCAGATCTATTCCAGTGGATTGAGGGGTCAAGATAGGAGAAGCAGCTCTTTCCCACAAAAGCAAACATTCCTAGATTCTCATGGCCAGTGCAGGAGAGGATGCATGTGTGCTCATCCCACTCCTGATTCACAGTGCTGTGGGTGAGCATTAGGAAGTGCAATTCTTTTTCCAGGACAGAGTCTTTCAGCACAAAAAATAGGCAAGGATATGAATGCTTCTAACACTGCCTATAAATTCTTGCTGAGTGTCCAACAGTGATAGTTAAGAATGAGCTTGGTTGGTTATAGAAACATATTTCAAGTCTCTTCAGAAAAAACGCAATGAAAATTAATGCAATATGTGTTTTCAACCTTCTGTAAGGCAATAGTCTCATCAAACAGAGATTCTGCTCCTCTCTTTGGAGGCAACAGACTACAGAGAAAAAGTGAACTCCTGGAGTCACAATTTCTTTGGGGTTTAGGTTCCCTCTGTCCATTACAGCCCCTCCGATTCAGCACTGCATCACCTTTTCTGCTTTTAGACTGGTTTTGCTCCATTTCCTTCTAACCACGCCAGCCTGGGAGCATGAAAGGGAGGGAACCTAACTCAGAAAAAATCCTGTTTAAGGCACAAGTCCAACTCAAAGCAAGTTCCCTGGTGCCCAGCCAAGCCTTGTGCTGTTCTCCTGGCTGTTCTCTCCCTCCTTGTTTCTGACAGACCTGTGTTGTAGCTGCAGCAGCAGCAGCAGATCTTTGCATGGTCTGTGAAATGAGCCTCATCAGGTCTTACCAAGTCATCCGACCACCCCACAATGCATTAAAATGTATCACATCACTTATAATCTGTAGCTATAGACAAAGAGCCTGCCTAAACCTACTCTTCTCTCAAAGGAAACCAGATGCACTTGCAACACCTTCAATTACCCCTTAAGCCACCTCCTCCTCCCTGCTCCACTCGTCCCTGAAGTCCCTGGAAAACAGACGGTCCTTGCAGCTTGCCTGTGAGTTTTATAAACCTGGTGGACCAAATGAGAAGAGGCACGTTTCAGACAGCAGGGCTGTGATCAGGATGCCCTCTCCCCTATTCCCCCAGCCACCTGGGATTTTGGCCTGAGTCCTCCCAATGCCCTCTGCTGCTAGGGGTCCCTGGAGGGAGGAGCTCTCTCTCCCCCTCTCTCCCTTTATTACCGAGGTCATGAAATGGTTAAGGCTTTGCAAGCTCTGCTCCAGACCTGGAATTTCACCCAGAAACCTAATGGCTGCTGTGATGATCACAGAGCTCTGCATGAAATTCAGCTTAAGGAGGGGGCAGCTGCAGGCTGTGAGGGTTCCCTGAGCTGTTCATTCCCCAGGAACTGCAGCATGGACACCTTGGAGACACTCACATCCCTGCGTATTGGCAAATGGGAGCTGTGTCCAAGATGAACCTGCTGCATCCCAGAAAATTCATACACTCCTGAGAAGGAAGAAGGCTGAATTCCTTTCCTGAAAATGCCCCAGGGAAACATGTTCACTGTCTTTATTTGACTCATTGGACACATACACAGTCCTGACATATTTCTTAATGGGAAAGCTGGATTTTCCTCTTAGGTTTTGCTTCCAGGAGCTCATCATGATCATTAGGTAAATCTCCTCTAAATTTACCACCTGCATGTTGCTCACATCCAGTATCAGGGAAAAGCCATTGCATGCACAAATGTGGGACCACTGACAAGAGCAATGGAGCAGCTCAGGAAAAAGCACCACAGATATCAGCATCTAACTCTCATCTGTAAAGATTCTTGGATTAAACATATGGCACAAATATGAACATCTTCAGCTCAGAGCAATGACAAAACTTATAATCAGCTCATAAAGTGGGCTTCCATCAGCTCTTCATGTGGCTTTGCTGGATGTGAGACTGATGCAAAATGACTCGTTCAGGAGCAGTGCCTCAGGTGCAGCAATGGTGGGGCAGAAGGAAGAAAAAGGATGGATTTTTCTCAGTTTGTTGCAGAATACCAAATATCTCTTACAGATATATCTTCCTAATGCAGCTCCCAGAAGAAAGTCCATTTCCAGTTGAAGGCAATGGGCACTGAGGTTCCTGTGTTGGGTAATGAGCCCTTGATTGCTTTTTTACAGAACGGGGATGTCTGTGCAAGTGCCTCAACTCTGAGGTCACCACATCCTGCATAAGGACATAAAATATCAGCTCTATTTCCTTCCTGGTTCTGTGGTAACAGAAGGGAGAAAGAGCAGTGATTTCCAAACCCTCTTTGAACAGAGGGCTCAGATACTGTGCTTTAATGAGCTGCTATCGCCCTGACTGGAGAGCTGAAGTATTTCAAGACATCTCTCAGCAGCTGCATTTCAAAAGTTAATGATCTGTTCATTGCAAGAGCACATACAGATTCAGACTGAATGATACAGACTCAGCCTTCTTGCCTTGTATCTTTTGATATTAACCTTTTCCTGGTATTTGACCCCAGATATGTGACCAAGGAAAGTCAGCAGCAAAAAGAGAGAAACTGGGATTGCAATGAGGTGGTGAACTGCACATTTGTGGAGTCCAAGTAGAATGGATGTAGTTATGGCTGTCATCACAAAAGAGTCTTCTTGCTTCAAACCTGGAACTGATTTTTTTCTCAATCATAGGTTGATAGATCACTGCAGCTAAAGGAAGGTGACTGATGTAAAAAACCAAAAATTGTATGTGATAATAGAAGCTAGACTAGCAAGACCTGAACTAGCTTTGTTCCCAATGCTACAAACGAAAGCAATATAAAAAACTCACTAGGTCCCAAATGGGAGTTTATAAGAAAATAATTGTTTTAAAACATTTAAGTATTAACAGAGAAAACAGGATTGTGCTCAAATCTCCAAATTTGCCCAAAAGAAAACCTGAATTTGCAGTCAGGAAGTTATTAAGAGAAAAGTTTGTTATATAAAAGAACACCATCTGAGTCAAAGGTACTTGGATGCACAGAACACAAGATCATCATCATCAAAAGCTGTTTTGCTGATGTACAAGTATTCCAGTTTGCTGAAGTAATTTTGAAGTGTTTATATGAGAAGAAGAATCACAGTGAACTGCTTTGAAATAACCTCTAAGCACCAAGAACTGAGCACTTGAGCATCTGAGTTGGCAAACAAGGAAACTTCAGGAAACAGAAGCTTGGAGTAGCCAAGGACATTTCTCCATAGAGGGAAAATTAAGTAGCTAGGATGAGAAATGGGAAAGGCTCTTGGGCATGTCCATGAAAACAGCCTCCTCATAGATCTGTTCCCTTGAGGATAAATAACTTTCAAGTACTCTTGCAAGGATTTGAGTAGAAGAATACAGGAAAATGAGAATTTGCTATTAAAATGGTTATGACAAACTGGAGAACTCCTTGGCACAAACCCAGCTCTTCTCAGCAAAGTCTGAAGCACTCCTTTGTTGAGTGGATGAGTTTTTGCAGGAGGTGAAGCTGTAAGCCCACCTAGAAAGGACAGTTGCAATTGGCATCCCAGTGGACAATCTTGCAGACCCTGATCCAAGGTCTATTAAAGCCATGAAGAAATCCTTTGGGAGACACTAGAGCTAACATTTGATGCTGAAACAACTTGCATTTTCACTGATATTCTATGGGAAGTTTAGTAATAATAAAATTATCTAAGGCAGACCTTTCTTCTATTGCATGAGGTAAAATGAATGCATGGTCCAAAATGTCACATTTAAGTTCTTGAGGAAGGCTTGTTTTTCCAGAACCTTGTGAAACACAATTCATTTTTAGACAAAAAACCCTTTCACTGTCAGAGTCACATGGGAACAAAATTTTGGTTCCCTGGATGCAGGGACTGCAGACAAGCATAAACAACCAGAACCCAGAGTATTGAGAGAACCCTTTCTGTGGGGTGCTCTGGTGAATATTCAACTTTCCAAACTGCTCACAGTGACTGAAATCCACCATTCAACAAAATACATACAAAACATGATGTTTGTACCCTGCTGATCAGCCTGGCACAATGATAAGGACATGGTTTCATGCCCACATGCAGAACAAAAAATGTGTCACCCTCCCTGCAGTAATCAGCCATCTCTCATCCCCAGGTCCCACATCTAACATCTCCCCGGTATATGGAGATTTTGAGAGTGCCACAACTGTCATGGAACCATAGACTCATAAAATAGTTTGGGTTTGAAGGGACATTCAAAGGTCATCTAGTCCAGGCATCCTGCAAAGAGCCATCAACTACATCAGGTTTCTCAGAGCCCCATCCAAACTGACCTTGAATCTTCCCAGGTGTGTGGCATCTGTCACCTCCCTGGGCAGCCTGTTCTGTTTTGACTTGCACCAAACACTGCTGTCAATGTTGGAGATGCTCCAAGAGTTCATCTCAGATGTGGAAGGAAAGGAAAAAAAAAAAAGAAACATTAAATAAGCATTTATGGCTTCAAGCTGAATCTCCTCCCAGGTGCATGCAGCCAGGGGCTGAGGTTAGCACAGTGTCTCTGAACAAGGCCTGCCAAAAGGATAAGCAAGGGCTTAGTGCACCTGATCCTGCAAAGTGGCCAGAGCTCAGGTCCCAGCTCTGCAAGGCAGTGAAATGAAGACTTAACTGTAAGCACATGAATAGTATCTCCCACTTAGGTGAAGCTCTTTTCCAGAACACATTTAAAATGAGATTGGACAGAAAACCAGAAATTAAAAAAAAAACCAAAAAAACCCCCGAAAAACCAACAAACCAAGCTCAATTCCCACAGTAAGTGGGAAACAGAGAAAGAAGACTAATAAACATTTATCATTTCTAACAGCAGCATTTGCAGTGGTGATTGGGTTGTAGAAAAATCTCATCTGAGTCTGAGCTGAGTCCCCCAGTGCTTGAGAAACCATAGCTGCTTTTTTTCTGGGGCAGGGAGGAAAAGGGGAAAAAATAAAGCTTTTTTTTTATTTGGGATGGGAGGGGGTGGTGGAAGCTTTTACAGGTCAGCAAAAAGAAATATTTCCCAAGTGTTGCAAGATTTTTCTCAATGTACTTGGTCCCTGTAAGTTCATGTGCTGTTCCTTGCTGCACCCTTTGAGGCACTTCCCAGTTGGTTTTGCCCTCAGGAGCACCCTGGAATCCTTCACACATAAACAGAGCCAGGGCTTCTTCCAAAAGGAGCCGCAGAATTTAATTAACTCTACTCCATGTTTGCAGCCCTGTGATTTCTCTTACCTTTAACGTGAAGTCACATATGGATTAAAGTGAAATAAACCCTACAATTTGAGTTCAATTCAAAGCTGATTGGAAACATGTATTACCTTTCCTTGACCCGGCAGTGGGAAGGGAAGTTATTACAGTTCTTTAGTGAGTTTGTAAACTCTTTACTGCTGTGGCAGTTTTAATCCTGCTGAGAGAAAATTTGATCTTGACAATAAATTGCTCCCATTTTCTTCTAATATTTTACAATCACAGGTTTAGATAGCAAACAAGCGTCAAGTTCTTTTGGAATTAACAAGTGAGAGTATTACCAGAATTCTCATGGCATTTTTAGGTTAAACAATGAACAGCCATAATAATAAGAAATGAATTCTTCAGATTACACAGGTTCTAATATGCTAATGAAGAAAAATTTGGAAATGTTAATGAATCTCGACTCAGAAAAAAGGTGTGTGTCTGAACTAAAGTAACTGATCCTGCATTCCCAGATAAAACAGCAGATCTTCACCATTCTTTAGAAGTTTGTAAATATTTCAGGGTCACACAGAAAAAAATCACAAAATGCCAAAATACTATCAATGCTCTCATGAAAATGTGAGTCTACTCCAAAGGAGTCCAGAGTAAACTCCCAGCAGTTCTAATGCTCTAACAACCCTAATGGTTGTTTGCATGTCAGCTAAATGGAACTGGAACCCCTGCACTCGGGCTGAGTGATGGGGTGATTACACATTATAAAAGCAGAATTGGATTTTCCATCTCTTGAGGTCTTCAGATGAAAGCAGGATGTCTTCCTGGAAGACGTGCTTTGGCAAAACAGAAGTTATGAGGTTGCAAACAGAAATGAGCTGGGCAACATTTATTGGCCAATGATAGATGAGTGGTACCCCATTTAATGTGCTTCCAGCTTCCAGTGCCATGAATCTCCCAAGAAAAATCCATGAAGACTCTCACCCAGGAAGTCTAAATCAAATCTTTTAGGTCTTGGCTTAAATCAGGCAAATCAAATACTTAGTACAGGACTGATGTCTCCTGAGTGTTTGCATTTATGCATTTGCATGGTGACAAGGCACTAATCTCCTATGCAGTGTAAGGTTCTCAGCCTTTACTCTTAACTTAATGGGAAGAGCTGGTTCTGTGTATTCTGACAGAGGACAGACCTCAGGCAGCTCAGCATGTCACTGTCCCCAGGAAAGGAGCTGACACTGTTGGGGTAGAAGAACTGGATACATTTTAGCAACAGAGTGAAATGTCGCCTGTGAAGCATTTTTTCATAATTCCTTTAAAACAATCTAACAAAAAAGGTACAGGAAGGAGGAAAAGACATTTTTTTCTCTACTCTTAATTCGCTTGCCAAGCTGGATGCTGTGTAAGCCACCTGGGCACTCAGGCTCTTGGAAAGGCACAGTCCACTAGCAGGATTTTCTATTGCACCTGGGCACCAAATATCCACAGTCGCTAGATCCATTTGCCACACTATTAAAACTGAAATATTAAACACTCCAGGGTATTCAGCTGAAAAGTGGGTTTTATGATTCTTAATGAGCTTTAGACTTGCCAGGCAAAAATGTTCAATAATTTTCCTTTTTAACTCAAATAAATTATTTTTTCTACACAGAACAGTCAACATAATATTATTTACAGGAACACAATCATGCCATCCCTTTTGCTATCTCTGTTTTTTTGCATGGCACATGGGTAAAAAAGGAAAAATATTGATGCTGAAATCAAATCAGACAGAAGATGATCCAGTGTAAATAGAGCATAAGGCAAGAACTTTTTGGATTTGTTTTCACTGCTGGCATCTCTTCCTTCTGACACATAAAATTGAAGAGAATGATAATCTGTTTTTATGGATGAACAAAGAAATAACTGCAAAATAGAAACAAAATTAAAAGTATGCAAGAAGGTCTGTAATAGGTCACACAAAGATGAACCAGCTGACAGGGGCTGGTGCTCAGGCTTGTGAAAAAGAAATGAGGAAGAGGATGAGCACAGTGTGATGCTTCTCATGGTTCTTCCATGCTGGCATGTAGGGACTCCCAAACCTGAGGCTGGAGCAGCACGTTTGCCCCCAGCCAGCTAAGCTCCAGGACTGCTCCCAGCACTTCCTTACACTTCTGTTTGTTCAGGAGTGGCTGCCCTGTCATTTCCCTGAGCACTTCCTCCTTTTATCTGAGGACAGAAAGGACAAACCACTCATTACTCGATGTGCCCACATACAGTTTTACCAATATCTGTGTTTCTGTTTAGCCTCCCTTTTTATGGCAGTGATTACTGTTCCCTGGATCACTCCCAGTCTGAAATGTCTCCTTTAAGAGGGGTTACCAGCCTCCACCTCTAAGTACTGCCTGAGCAGGAGGGGTTCCACAGCCCCTCCTCACCCATTCCCCTCAGTTTCCCAGCAAGAGGTGAAGTGTCTTTGTAAATCCTTCTTCACAATCTTCAGAGGACTTTCAGATAGAAGGAGAAATTCTTTTCCCTATCAATAGATGATGTGAGGCTGAAGAGGGCCAATGAGCATTTCCCTACAAGCATCCCTGATGCTCCCAGCACCTGGGCCATGCCAGAGGCTCAGTCCTTGTCCCTTGGCTGTTGTCCTCTCTCCTCAATCCTACTCCAGCTCTCCTGTGGCACCGCTCCTGTTGAGGCTGGCTGAGCAAAGGATTTGCATGCACTTTCTCCAACATCAATGTAAGCAGCTGACTACCCTCTCCTCAGCCCCAATTTAATTTTATATCATTAAACAACACAGTGCAGTCCAGAATATCTAAAGCCTTTGAGTGGTCAATGTAACCTACAGCAGCCAAAAGCTCCTGATCCCCAGCCAAAGCTAACTCATTAGGTACCAGAGAAACAGCCGTGGCAACACTGTTTTCTTTCAGTGCTGACTGCACTGGGGATATTATATGAGGAATGTTCAAATGGAATATAATTTTTACTTGGCCAGTAATAATTCTGAGAGGTTTACAATTGCTCGGGTCTCGCAGGTCAGGAGTTATTAAATGAAGTTATGAATTCTGCATACCTACCAGCGTAGGAAGTGGGCAGTGACCTCCTGCACCCCTGAGACACACTCAGGTCTGCGGGGCCTGATGGGATCCACACGAGGGAACCGAGCCACTTCCCACCATTCATCATCAGCCCTGGCTAAGTGGGGAGGCCACAGCTGACTGTGAGCAAATGTGACACCCAGCCACAGTGCCTGGCTCCAAGGGTGCTGGGCAGTGTGACAGCAGGGTGGGGTGAGGATGGAGATGGGAATGGGGATGGGAGCATATCCTTCCCTGCACTGCTCCCTCCCTGCTCCTGGCCTCTCCACTTATAACTAAACATTTCAGCCAGCTTTTTAGGGCTGCTTTTGTTCTCTTTCTGCATCTAAAATCCTTCCAGGGAAGCGCTGGCCGGCGCTGTGCTCGGCACAGGGAGGGAGCAGGGGGGGAACACACAGACACCAAAACCCAGGGGTCACCACACCGATGGGAAGCACAGAACAGGCTTTGTGAGGATTTGCCCTGCCAGCTCCCTTCATTCTTGACTTGAAACGCTTGCTGATAATCCACTCCTTGACCTCTCCTACACAAGATGCAGTGTCACTATATGGAAGCCATATGGAACAAAGGGATCACTCTCAATACACGCTGAGCATAAAAAATAAAAGTTTACAATGGCACAGTCACCACAGCAGCTGGGTCGGCTGTTTGCCAGCGTGCCCTCATGTTGGCAGCTGGAAGCTCGTGTGCCTGGTATGACAAAGCACAGACTATCAGGCTTCAGTAAGAGGAATTTCAGCCAGGGAATGTGTTTGTACATCTAACTGAGCTAGCTCCTGAATTTATTGTCCAGATTTTTTTTCCCCCCTTTGAGCAATCATTAAACCTGTGAAATGTTTTCTAGAACATGAGAAACAGATATGAGCCTTGATAGTCTTGTTCCTTTGAAGGAGGATACCTGGTTCCCATTAATAACATCTATATTATGGGATGGAGCTATGGAGAATTTGCTTTCTAGTGATTACAGATTGGAGTACAAAGCTCAGTAATAATCAGAAAATGCACTGAGTTTCTGCTCCAAATGTTTTAAATGTGCATACATATCTCATGTCTAAAATTTAGATTTGCTGATAGAATTTAATAAACTTTAAAGAGCTCCCACCAAGATAAATGACCTACTTGTGCTTTGAGAAGGGAAAAATTCAACTAAAAAGTTGCATTACTTTGCAAAGAAATAGTGAGACTCTAAGTTTGCCCCACAATACAGAAATAAGTACAAGGCTTCAAATAAGCCTTAGAGGGATGGAGCTATAGGTAAGGTCTTGACTTTTTTGTTTCATATTTCTCCCCTAATCTGTCTCTAAAAGAAGAAAATATTTTCTGGCAGATGCAAAAGCCACCTGATGACCAAATCTGAGCTGAAGTTTCCACGTCACTTTTATCAACAAGGTGCTACTCATCCCCTGCCCTGCATTCCCAGTGCTTCTGGAGCAGATGGCCGGAGCCAGATTACAATCAGCATCTTGTCTCTACCTTCCTTTGCCTTTCAGGAAGGTTTTATTGGAAATCTCATCTGCTCCCATTGGTTTGGTGTTGTGCCAGCTCTAAATGAGAAATGGCCCATTTCCCGCTTCATTTCCCCTTCAAAATTCACAGAGAGTGCTTGGCAGTTTTCAAACCAAGCCCTGACCAAAAAGCTCAGCACAGGGAAAATCCACAACCCAAAGGAAACCCAGTTACTCAGTCTAGTGCTGCTGCACCATTGCAGGGAAAGCAAGTTTTTTTTATTTTCAGTATCTGTTGCAGAAACCCTTCTGCCCACGCCAGACAGGAACACACAGAAGTTTTGCTGATCATCTGGATGCCTGATAATGAGAAATTTCTCATCATATGGCAGAGCACAAGCAGTGGTTTCTTCAGCATGACAAGCTAAATCCTTCTCCAATTTTCAGCCAGGAAGGAGGGGGGTTAGTTTGGAGTCAATTATTTAATTATCAGGCTGGAGAGTTCAATATCCCTTATGAAAATGATAGAGAAAAATGTGATGGTTTTAAGACAGAGATTGCGTGACCTTCCTTGCACACAGATCCCAGCTTGCTACTCCACACTTTTGGGTGGCAAAAAAAGAGAGGGGTAAAATGTGTCTTTTCTTGTAAGCTAGCAGCTGACCTCAGAGTAGCCTGAGGGCATTTTAAACCTACCTCTGCCTTTATTATGTGTGTCATATGCCCCTATTCATCCTTTGTAGTTTAAAGCAAAAATGACCTTTTATAGCTATCTAAAGCGTAATTTTGCTTATGTTCTCCACTCTCACCATTTGTTTCGAGTTAAATATCAAACATATGTGCACTCATTTTTAACAAAAAAATGTTTAATATTAGAGAGCATGCCCTCATATAAGACTGGGAAAGCCTTTCAGGGAAATAAGCCTTTCAAATAAAAAAGCATATTAGTAAATTTTAAAGTGATTTTAACTGTATATTTTCAAGCATTAAAGGAAACAGATCCAGCAAGCCATAAAGTGACAAGTGGGAGGTGGGGAAAGATATACGGTACTAGTTTGAAAGAGAAATTAGACCTGGAACAGGGTGGAAAAATCCACCTACCCTGGAGCTATTTGAATTCACAGGTTTGGAGGTAGGGAAGTTGGAGACAGGGAGGGAGGGCTGAAGACTGGATGGGGGCATCAGCTCCATGCCTCACCCCCTGGCAGACAAAGGTTCCTGGTTATTGGAATCACACCACGGAGAAGGTGGCAACATCCAGGCTTATTTTTTATCTCATGACTAAGAGGCAAACAGTAAAGCTCAGGTTTTTCAAAACCACCTCCCAGTTGGAATATTGTGCTGTGGCTCCATGAAGGTATCAATCAGCTCAGTATGAGCTTTGCTCTTGCTCCCCTCCTGACTCTGCAGCACTGCTCGTGCAGGGCTGTGTTAAACATTCCACATCTCCTAATATTCCTTGGCGCTGCACATATTCAAAGTACAGAACTAAATTACCTGGCTTCCATGATCTGCAACAGCCATCTCCTCTGATGGTTAATGCTGAAATTAAAGTATTTCCATGTGGCTGCTTGAATTTCTTCTGCTGTACGAAAGGACTTTCTCTGCTGAGACATGCCTGCAAATTACATTTCCATTTGGCACCAAAGATGGTTTACACAGATTTAGTCTATTCTGGGGCTATTCCATTTGCATTTTGGAGGAGAACTGATACCTCTGGTGTTTTACAAACTCGGGCTGTGTCTGCTGGTGCAGTCCAGGAAGATATAACTGGTTATCACTCCATTAGGCTGCTACAGTAATACCTGAAACCCTGAATAATCTGAATTCATTTTCCTTAATGACTGCTGAAGGGAAATGGTCCTGTTTCCATCCACTTAGCTTTCACAATGCAACTGAGCCCAGGGGTCTGCAAGAATTAGAGCTTTGGGGGCTTGGGGTAATAATTCTCTTGCTCCCTCTCTCTGTTTGTTTTTCAAGCCTGGCTGCCCCCTTGCACATCACAGCAGCTCCCAGAGTCAGCTGCTCTCTTCCCTGAAGTACATGAAATACAGGTTCCTCAGATTTGGGCAAAGGAAAGAACATTTCTGTCTCTTTTAATACTTTTATTTCTCATGAGTAGCTGAAGTGGGAATGGAGAATTTTGAGAAGTGCATCAAGACAGTAGAAGATTTACTCCTGGATATTCCACACTTGCTGAGGGATCTCTTGACAAAAGTCTCATAATTTGGAGGTTTCTGAGCCCAGGACAGAGAGCAAATTTTGTGTTTGTGTTTGAACCTTTGCATACCCCTGACATGGGCCTCACAGAGCACAGAGGTCACAGTTGCCACAGGACTGGCTAAAGGAGCAGCTCCATCACATCACCATGGCACTGGGGAAGTGCACTCCCAAAGCTGGGTGAGGAAAGGAAGCCAGTGAGTTTTCTCTGTGCCAATCAACCTGGCCTCCCACTGCATGGTATGACCACTGCATCATGAGTTTTAAGGTCAGAAAGCACTACTTTCATCAAGGTGTATTTTTTTTCTCTATTCACCTACTTAGTTGAATTATGAAGCTTATCATCACCACCACAGTTCAGCAAGGGGTCATCAGTTCCTTAATTAGGACATGTTTTGATTGTGTTCACTCACAAAAAAAAAAAAAAACAGCCATTTGGAGACCTTCCAGCCTGATCCATCTCCCAGAAAGTCAGTGGAACTGAGGTTAGGCCTTTCCTGCTTTCATCTGGAAGGAAAATAATGCAAAGGCAGACTGGAGAACAGCAGCAGTAGAGTAGACCATTATTAAGGCAACGCAAATCATGATCCAAGAGAATTCAATAGTGATTTTTAAATTCACTGCATTAAATCAGGACAACCTAATAAAACCAATTTTCCACCCTTAGTATTGAAAAAGAACAATGGAATTATCACTGCTTGCTGGACCTGTTGCCCAGCTCAGTAGGATTTCCCATCCTTGGCTGAGAACAAACACAGAGCTGACAGAATGTCGATGTGTGGTAGTAGGCAATGAGAATCATTTAGATTCCAAACCATCCCATCCTAATCCTCGCCTCCCCACCAGCCGAGCTATTCATCCGATAACCAGAAACACCTGGGTACAAGGAATTTCCTGCTGCAATTCAGCCTTAATTTCCTCAGATAGTAAAAACCTAAGGCTTGCAAAGGTGAAAGAAACCAGCAGTCAATCAAGTAAATCACCACCACCACCACTGCAGCAGTGACAGTGCATTCTAAATTAAATTTTAATTCCCACCTGATGGTTCGCTGGGAGTTACTTATATACAAACCATTCATCTGACCCACCTTTGTATTTCAGGCAATTTGTTGGGGTCCCATTAGTTATTAACACCCACCTAAGTTCCAGAGTGGCTTTTTTTATTTTTCTGTGATTGTGATCAGAATCAGAATCAGAAGCAAAGAAAGCAAAGTTTGCAGTTATTTGCTGGACTGACACATTAAGGTACACAGACAACCTTACTGTGGAGAGCAATGAACAACAAAGCCAAGAAAACTCTCAAGTTCAAGCACAAAGTACAAATAGCACAGGTTTGGGATCTTTAATTTTTATTCATTCTAGGGTTAGAAAGACCTTTTTGTGCTTAAGTGACAAAGGTAACCTCTCCCTGTGCTACCCTCTCCTATTAGCAGCAAAAACATCTGAGAGTTTGGCACAAACGTGCAGAGGAGCTGTGGTTGCCCCATCCCTGGAAATGTTCAAGGTCAGGCTGTGAGGCTTTGAGTAACCAGGTCTGGTGGAAAGTGTTGCTGCCCATGGCAGAGGAGTGGAAAAGAGATGGTCTTTTATGTCCCTTCCAACCCAAACCATTCTGTGATTCTATGATTCCCCAAAGAAGGCCAGGCATTAATTAGAAAAAGTAATCAGGGCTAAGGCGTGTGGGTAGAGCTGAGTGGAGAAAGGCAAGAGTGGGCATTTCAAACCAGCACTTTCAGACTCTCATCACCTGGATTAATTAATAAAGCAAATAAAAGTAAACCAAGTCCTTTAAGCCAGTTTTTAAAGAGCAATATTCAAGGAATTTCCATTTTTACATACTCAGCACAGCATCTGCAATCATTTCTGTTTGCAATTCTGCCAGATCTGTCAAAGTAATGCTCACAATTAAAGCATGTTTTTGGCAAAATTTATTGCAAAAAAAAAAGCTTAAAAGGAAAAAAAAGTGAATTCAGTATAAGAGTCATCCAAAATTGCTGACATTCCTTTTTCCTTCTCAGTGAATTTAAATATGAATAGTCATAAATGCCTATGAAAACCGGATTCTTTATCCCAGGAAGATGCTTTCAAGGCAGCTTCTGACACTCTCAAAGACTATTAAGACCAGGGAGCTTGCTGTGCTCACCAGGCAGGGGCTGTGTCAACAGACAGCTGCCAACACCAAAGCAGTGAGAGCTTCCCAGAGAAGGAGTTGTTGGGTTTTATGGATAGAACCCATGAGACAGGAGTTTCAACAACATCTACTGCTGCTCCAGCACCCCAAGCACCAGGAAATGTCACATGGCACTTCTGTGGTAGGAGGCCCTTTGCCTTCTGGGGGAGGTGGGAAATAAGGCTTCCTCCATCAGCTCTAAAATTCTTTAGAGCTGAAAATGCTGTGGTGGTCAATGGGAACGCAGCAGCATCCCTAGGAAAGTATCTGATATGTTGCAATGCAGGCTTTTAAAGGAAACACTGTTTTAAAACAGTGTTATCATTTGTGTCTGAAGAGCAACAGTGTGGCAGCTGGAATGGGAATTTTTAGTGGCTCAGTGAGACTTTACACACCAATTGCCTCTCACATCAAGATCAGTGCAAGGAACAGATCTTTCCAAACTCTCAGACAAAGCAGCAAAGTAGGTGTCAGTGACAGTCAGTGTCAAGCCAAAAAGAGAAAAATAGAGGAAAAAACCAACAAAACCTGCAACAAAGCTGTATGACATTTTGTTATTGCAAACTAGGATACAGAATGGGATGTTACAGCAACAACTGAATGGTGTTCTGCCAGTGTGAAATTCATGTTGAGAAACAGGGATCCTGCTTTCACAAGGAGAAAACAAAGCAGCCACTACGTTCGTGTCTTCATCCTTTCTGGTTTCTGTCGTGCTGAAAGGCAAACCACAGCCAGCAAAGGCTCCCAGAGCCCCTGTCACCATGACATGTCATAGAAACTGCTGGGACCTTCCCAAGAGGAGGATGATGAGCAGATGCCTCTGTAGAGCCCAGCTCCTTATGGGTCAATGAACTCCTTGGGACCCTGCTGAAGTGAAGATAAAGGGAGACTTTTCAAGCTACCTGGTCAGCATTTCAAATCCACTTGGTCCCTGTTTCTCAAGAAAAAAGATCAGATAAGCCCTGGTCTGGAAGGGGAGAAATTCTGCAGTAAAGAGCATCTTCCACAGACAAATTCCAGCCTCTGATGCACCAATTTCCCAGCAAAGGGTGATTCCTTTCCTGCTATAATGACACACACACACATGGACAACCATGTCCAGCAAACAGTCTCTGAGAAGGGAAGGATAACGGGTGACTGAACAAGGACTGCACCAGGAATAACAAACACGGTCCTACAGAAACAATTAGAGCTCTTTCTCAAGTGAAGAGATCTCTCTCTGCTTCTCCAAGCTTTTCTTTATATTCCTCCCTTGGAGTTAGCCTGAGCAATTCTTTAATTCATAAACTATATTATGTAGGTAGGATTTTCCAGCTTCCTGCCTGTTTATAGCAATTGGGATTGCCTCTGTCAGGATATCATGTCTATTTTAAAATGTTTATCATTCACTACTTCAACCAAATTTCAAAGCATATCTGTGTTGCTCAGCAACAGAAAAAGCTGCTCCTGTTTCCTGTACAGAAAATTAGGAGTTTAATCACCTAATGTCATCCTGTTCACTGATAATTAGGCAAATTATGTTCAAGGAAATGTCTTATATTAAGATTATAGCAATGAATTTAACTTCCACATGCAGGATCAGATAGCAGCTTCTCCTCTGTGGTTTGTGGGGGAACTTTAAAACTTAATGTGTGAAGAAAAGATTTTCTGCTAAGTCTTATTCATTCAGGACAATCTCAGAGCTTAATTCCAACCAGGTCATGAGAGAGAGAGACGAATCACACTCAGATCTCTAGAAATTCATCTCAACATGCTGACCACATCGTGAGCCTGTCAGAACTGTGTGCAGATATTTTCTCTCTTTCCCACAGCCAGGAGATCTGCCTGACTCCACAGAGCTGCTTCTGGCCACAGCCCATTGGCACACCAGTAATGCTCCTGGAGCTCTGCCCTTCCACGTGGTCCTCTTGGCCTTAATCCAGGTGGATTGTCCCCCATGTGTCACTGGATGAGGCAGTTATCCCCTGCCCTGGGTGGCACTGATGATCCCAGTGAAGCCTGGTCCCGTGGTGCAAAGCATGATCAGAGCTCCTGCAGGGCTGTTCTCAGTGCCTGGGAGAGGAAGCCACGGGCATCCTGAACAGTTTAGAGTCTTCATAAAATAAGAGCAATTAATTTTAATCCCCACTAGATGGTGCAGGAAGTCAATAAATGTCAATCGTCCGCTAACACTGGACTTGTCTTTCAAGTGCTTCCATACTCTCCTGAAATACCTCATCAGATGGTTTCTTTCATGAAGCCATAAGCAGAGCTTGAATCAGAATCTGAGCAGCACCTGAACTCCCTGCTGTGCACCATAAAGAGCTTTTAAACATCTTTTGGGCATAGCTCCGTGTTCGTACAGAACATTATTATTTTGAAAAATAATAAAAACAATATTATTATTAATAATAACTGCATAGGAGTTGCTTGCAAGACTTTACAGAAATCTAGTTCTGCTGACATTTAGACATTATCTACAGGATTTAATAGGCAGCCACATCATTTTTCTATATTAAGGTGGTTTAATGTATCAAAGGACAAGATCTGTTATCTTATAATTAGATTGTGAATGATTTGAAAATATAGAGTGTACATTTTCTTGTACAAATGCTCTAATTCACGGTTAAAGATCTCCAAGATGCTGAAATAACATAAAAAATATACATGAAGATAACAAAATCCCGATGGATTTTATAATTATTTCTGTCTTGCAAGATTATAATAGCTTCATACCTCCAGTTCAGTTTTTGGAATCTCAGGTCATAAACAAGAGGGGTCTTGCAGGATCAATATGCAAGTTATTTAGAAGACTGTTTGATGCACATATGATTTTCTGTAGCACTGACACATGGCAGCACGTAGATCTAAACCCAACAACCAAACATGCACACATTGGGGTAGGGATGAAAGAGAGAATGAGCATGGCAGATGTTAGCTGGATCACATAATGCTTGGCTGGAAGGCACTCAGATACTGTCTGGTGATGAAGGTGGAATAACATCCTGCATAGATGAGAATGCAATTTACCCAGGGAACTTGCAAGCAAATAAAAAGATACATGAAATGAGCCCTCTCTCTTCAGTCCTAAATTGTGCCATGAGGCAGTGCTCTGAAACATCTAAATCTATATGGATCAGATGAATTTCCAGCTCTGAACACAAATCAAATCCAAAGAGATAATGAGCCAAAGAGAGATATTAATTATTTTTTATTCTGTCATTTATTTTGCAACATTTAATTAATGTCATAAAAATATATACTATACATTTTCAATAAAGAATTTAAAGTACCACAATCAAAGATCACATGACCCTAGTTTCATTATGAAAAGTACCTGGATTCAATAAAAGGAGGACATAGCTTTATCCAAGACATAAATTTGGTTCAGGCAGCAATATTGAGAGAGGTTAAATGGTAAAGAAAACTAATCTCTTAAAGCAATATGAATCATAGAAAAAGAGGTGGTGGTAAGGCGATAATAAAAGTCAGAGCTGTAATTTTCTTCTCACAGAAGCAATGCCTGCTAGGGAATGTACAGCACTGCTGGTGCCTCCACAGCACAGCAAGGACCAGCAGGGTGAGCAGGGACCAAACACACAGCATCAGGAGTTCCTGGGAAAGGATGATGGGGGGAGAATTTGGAAACAGGTTAGACTTAAAATTTGGAAACAGGTTCCACTGCTTAACAGGGCTGCTTTGCAACCTTCAAAGAGCCACTGGGTTTAACTACTGTGGGCACATTTTCTCCTGGTGTCAAAGAGTGCAGAATTACCTTCTGTGTAGAGCTGTGCCAGTTTACCCCAAATGGACAACTCAGTGCCATGTATTTCCAATTAGTACAATTGTTTATTTATATTTTTGAGGCAAGTTTAATTAAAGACTATTTAGAACTTCTTTACTCTTCACTGTACATTCTCTTTGCTGTCAGCCTGAAAACGCAGCCACACCAAAGTAAGTTGTTTTCATTGCCATTTGTCCTTGGGCTTCAGACTTTGATGAGTTCAGAACTTTGAGTCCACTGAGGAGATCCACCTGTCAGTCAGCACACCTGACCAGTCACTAAGATTTGTTAGCATCCATTCATAGACATGTAGAACCTTCATGTTGTTCTGGTTTGCTTCTCACTTGTTTCCAATATTTAATGTAAGTCTTGGCATCTTTTGGGTTCAAGTTTTTTAATTGTCTCTGGAGGGACAAATTGGGCTGATTTGGTTTACTTTAGTCTTCCTGAGCCCAAACTGGGAAAACAAAATGATGTATGGACAAGATTGTCAAGCCACAGTGATTAAAGAGGCTGTGTCTTGAAATCATTGCTTCCTGAAAGGTGGAACTGCAATATGTCTTTTTAGATTCACTCTCTCATTAGGAAAATGCAGTCTGGTTTCCCTCCTGCCACCAGAGAAAGACTCTGATTCTGAAAGCCAGTGCTTGTAAAAGTATGAAAAGAAGACTTGGACTAGTCCTGCTTCTTTAACAAACAAGTTTGTCCCTGTATTTTCTTGACACCCATCTGAAAATCTTTGCTGCACATTCATTATCCTGCTATCAATTGCTTGAAACCATAACAAGTGTCTCTGGCACCAGATTTGTCTCCTATCCAAACCTCTTTGATGAAAACTTCAGATGCACAGGCTGGAATTGCATTGGCTCATGAGGAAAGGCTGATACTTCCCAGAAATAAAAATCCCAGCTCTGTTACTCACCAGCTGGATGTGGATAGCATCAGCTCATATTCCTAATAATTTCATATATGGGCATCAACCAAACCATGAAATCGATGAAACATGAAACCTCCTGCAGTGAAACCTCTCTGTATTGAAACAGAAAGAGAGCTGAGTGTATCTCAAGTATTTTAAGCTCTTGATCAAACCAGAGATCTCCTGGCATGTTGGCTGTGCATGGGACATGACCTTCTGCCATGCCACTCTCCCCCTCATCCACTCTTAAACTTGTAGTAAAATATTGGATATATTCATAATTTCTCTAACTCTTTTACTATTTATTGCCAGACCCTGAGGAAACTGTTCCAGCATCCCTTCATTTCCATTTCCCTGGCAGCTCTGCAGCTACATTCAGGATTTATTTCTTGAAAGTACAGACTAAGTCCTAGAAACAATCACACTACATCACTGCCCTGTGCAGAGGTTGTCTTCACATTTTGCTACATTCCCTGCTGCAAGTTTCTCTATCATCTTAACACTGAACTTTTGTTTAATTACATTAATTCTTTTATAGCTGAGAGCTTCTCTGATAGCCAAAATAGAGATATTGGAGTTGTACATTTAAATGTTTTAATATAGTTCCATATCTCCTGTATGCCTCCTGAAGAAATAGATTTAGTCCAGCTAATACTCCCTGGATAATGGAGTCCAGGAGCCAGGGAGAATGAGCTCTTTCAGCATGTTTTACACAATCCAGAGCACTGACAAACGGCATTATAAGGAAAAATAATAAATACCTCATGTGATACACTGCAAGTACTGCCTAATGAGAGATACACATCTTCAGGATTCATATCTGACAGAGGCCTTCATTCCATAAAATCACCAAACTCTTTTCTGATGAACACTCTTGCAGCCTCAACAGTTCCAACCTGCTTGTTCCAGCTGCAGTGTTCTATCCCTTTGCTTCCCATGCTAAAATCCCCTCAAAACAGTCAGTAGCAATTCTTACACACTGCAAACTGACCATAACCTCCTCACTTTAATTCAGTAATTACCTCAGTCAGAGAGCAAAACTGGGGAGCCCTTTGCCTTCTGAACAACTGCTTTCACAGCTGTGGAGCCGTTTCCCAGATTTAAAGAAAGGAGTGTGGCAAAGCAGAGCTGTGTGTGTATCACAGCAACCTCCAGCACAGCCATCTGCAGGGGAGCTGCACAGGGGCCTGGCACAGCCACAGGAACCTCACCACTCTGTGCAGCAGGAGGGGGACATTTCAGCCTGAGAAATAACCTAAAAAAAGCAATAGACCTTGGTGATGAGCTACCACAGGCATCCTGAAGCTTCAAACTGAAGCTTAAAGCTACATGATACAAGAGCAGAAGCTCATAGAAACAATTGTCCTTCAACAAAAAAGAGTGAATTTCCTGCAAACCAAAGTGCTGATCTCCTATAATCCTCTTCCACAACCATTTCTCCACCTTAGATTTCTCCCTCCTTATTCCCTCTGGCTTCTAGAAGTCAGCAAAGACATGATAATAATAAAACCCCTACTGTCTGCTTTGTCTTCAGATTGAGGTGATGGCAAGGATCGCTGCAGAAAACAAAGCCTCGCTGCTGATGAAGTCATTTTAAAACCATCTGTCATAATTTACTGACTAATGAAGTGAAGGCTTGCTCTCCCCAGCCTCGCTGCAATTTGCCATTTTTTTGGCACATATGTAAAACAACACTTGCCTTCTCTAGCAGTCTCTGTGACAGTCTGGAGGTGACAGTCCAAACATTCCTCAACCCTGGCAAATGTAAAATCACCAAACTTTGTTTGACCCTTACAGAAAGACATTACAATAGAGTTAGTTTTGCAATACTCTAACAGCAATTTTTCTCCCAGCGGCTGTGTGCTGGCAGTAAAGGACAAGATCACACAGAGTACACAGCAAATCCAAGTAAAACTGGAGTTCATTGCAGAATTGATTGACTGAGGTTCAGATGCAACTCAAAAGGTGAAATCATGTGTTACCTCACCATCACCTCTTTTATCTTGCACAGCAATCCTCTGTCCTTGACTTTGAATCCTTTTCTTCTTCTCTCTTTTTCTTTTTTTTTTTTTTTTATTTAATGTTCGTTCATTTCTTTTGATGTTTGAAATAAAAATCATTGTGCTGGAAATACTGCATTAATATGTGGGAATCCAAGCAGTATATTACTTGTGGAATCTCATCTGATTTCAGGTGCATCCCATTGACCTCATACTCCATACATTGGCAGCTAGATTTTGTTTAGAAACTGAAGAAAGAAAAATAATATAGAATCATAGAATGGTTTAGGTTGGAAAAGACCATTAAAATCATTGAGTCCAACAGAAATATGAAAAGAGTTTATTTAATTAAAAAAGAAATACCCTGATCTTGCCAGAATTTTCCACTTCTAGGTTAGGGAGGTTTATATATTGCCAGTAGCTCACTCTTCATCCTTTGCACATTTTTCTTCCCTTGTGTCTGTAACTCCCTTCCATCCTGGCAGGTAAAATGATGTTGGGACTGTAAGCACAGAAGTAAACAAGTATGTGACATCAGGCATGAAGCATTGCACCAGGAGGCTGCAAAGCCTTTTTACAATGTATCATTTCAAGAGTGGAATGCCATATATTTTCTTTGCTTTTTTAGCCTTCTTTAAAACGTCCTTGTGGAGTGAGCTGCTGATTCAGCATTGCCTCCTGGTGAGCCATGAGAGGGTGATGATGTGAAACTGAAACAGGAGACCCAGCACTGGAACAGATCTTAGATCAGCAGAGTCAGCCTTCTGCTATGGCAGAGAGCACATCCTGCAGGCCTTCGGGCTGCTGAGGTTTTCTAAGGTGGCAAGCAAAACGCAGTTAATTTTTGCAGTTGGCGAGACGGCAGGAATGAGCCCGGGCTGGCTGAGCCCACCCAGGCAGGGATGACCCGCCCCCTGGAACGCTTCCCGGCGTTATTTATGACAGCCCCGCGGCCACGGCTGCTCTCCTTCTCCAGCATCGGTTGCCAACTTTCCTTTTCCTGGCACTTAGTGAGGAGAAACTCCTTCTTTTTGCCAGGTGAAATGTATTCACTGAACTCAGGGTATTTGGTAGTAAATTCTGGCTCTGGCTTTGTTTAATGCTGCTTTGGTCGAGTGCAGTTTGTCCATCTGCCCCCTTGTGCTGCATCCGTTGTGGGTGCTGAGATGCTCATTTTAGAGCTCCTGCTACTCCTGCTCTCTCCTGAGGCGTTCTGCTGACTGATTTGAGAATACAAGCACGTTTTCAGATGCAAGGATCTGAAAAACATTTCAATGCTTCCAAATGTCTAGACTTTTTCTAGAAGGTTTTTTCAGCCTGCATCAATTGCTTTGAAAGTTATTTTTGTGGTGCTTTGCACCTCTCCTTTGAGTCCCTTGTCACAGGTTTAGTGTCACTAGTTCAGGACAGACCTGGTTTAGATGAAGGCAGTAGTTTTTCTGTAGCCTCTACAACTGAAATTTCAGTCTGTATAATTTGCTTCAGTGTTTTGCCTGCAATTCACATTGTCTCTGCTGCAATCAAGTTGTGTCATCCTGTGCTTTCAATGGTTGCCAATTCCCTTTCTTCTCCTGCATAGCTCAGAGGAAGTCAAGGTAACCTGGCAGTCCCTGATCTGCCCATCTGGTTTGCTTTCCCTTTCCTCTTTGCATGTTCCTGCCTGATTTGTGTCCAGCAGGACTCTAGATTTTATAGACTCCATTTATGTGAGATTCTGCAAACCATACCTGGTCAAAAGGATACAAAATTTCATCTTTAAATCACCACAGCACAGTGTAAGAATCCTTTTTTTCCCTAAAAATTGTGACATAAGGTGTTCCCTGGATGACAGTACTGCTTACAACTCTATTAACCAAAGCAAATCCTGCCATTGTTTTTCTTCACAGTCTTACACACCTCTTACACTGATTCCTGGATAAAAGCAAAAGCTGCCTCCAGAACAGAATAGCTTGTCACAGCAGCATTGACTAAGGAGTTCCTTCCTGCCTTTAACCTCAAACTAGAATTCAGAGTGCAAGACAAAGTGATGCCAGACCGCACAGTTCATCTCTAAGATTGAGGTATAAGCCTTGGAGCCTGGCTCCATTCCCAGGCAGATGCCAGCCATAGCCATATCCTGTTCAGAAGGGCTGGCCAGCTCCAGTCTCTCTTGTTTTGGCTGTTGTTCAGCATTAGGTTCATAATAAAGCTCAGTGACAGATGCAATAAACCTTGCTCTCATCTACCTCCCATTGCTACCAGTGCAGTGTTTTTTGTCAGACACTTCTTGACCCTTCCATCTCTTTCAATGCTTAATGCAGCTTCTAGTGAAGCACTGCCATGAAATCCTACACTGATCTTATCCTAATCCTATTTTTTTGCCATTAAGGCAAAAAATAAAACAATTTAAATTGGGAATTCAGTTCATCTGAATGCTCCTTCTCCCCTCATATCTGTTCAGGTATACATAAAAATGACAAATGACTTTTTATTATTATTTACACATAATTACAATTATTTAGCACTCCTCCACATTACTCCAAATTTGAGGCAAGCAAGTTAATAAACTGCTGATGCTATCTTTGCAGCAGCAATGTGGTCTAGGTATAAACAATCCAACAGATGAAAAACCTTTACTGACCCAACATTCTTCCAGAAGTATCCATAAGAGGCATTTCCAGCAGCACAGTTTCAGATAAACCTTAATCAAAGTTTAAAACTACTGTTTAAACGCAATTTAAACTCCACCTGCTGGCTGAGCCCCTTAATGGCATCAGGTTTGCACACACAGATGGTAAAGGGGCTTAAGGATGCCCCCCTTCCAGTGCTAAGGGGCTTATGAAAGATCTGTGATACATCCCATTAAGAAAAATACCAGGCAAGACTTTCTAAAAGGATTAATGATCTCTATAGCTCTGTTTAATAGAAACATAGCTAAAAGATCTGATTTGCAAAATCACTAATCACATTTGAACATGCTGGCAAATACCCTGAAATGCAAATGGATCTAAGGAGAAGCAACAAAAGTCCTCTCAGTTAAAAGAAAGGGAATGTATTTCGTGAAGAAGGCTTGAAATAGGAGTTTGAGAAACCAAATGTTGTTTTGTTTCCCATATCGAGTTTCCAGAGATACATTTCAAGTAACTGCAGAACACTGATTGTACATACATACACACAGAGAACACAATGCACACACGTGACAATGTGCACACCATTCACATTTCATTCCATCTGGACTCCTATATGCCTGTGTTTTTACAAAACCATACATTGAAAGAAAACTAGGATTTTGTTTTCCTTTTTTATTTTAGTACCTAAAAATCAATTTCAGTGGAAAAACAATCTATCAAGCAGTTTAAGAATAAGAGGTGCATTCAGGAAAAATGTTGAGCATTAGTAAATTTTTCCATATGTGATAAGGGTAATTTAGCATAAAACTATGTATCTTCTATTTTCTTAAAACTAGACAGACTTTAGAAAAATGTCATGGTACTAATGAGACAGAAATCTCTGAGAATTCAGTGCATGGCATACAGGGAAATCAAAAATTAATTTAAGAGGCATATTTCCAAGTTATGAGGGTTATTGACAATAATCAGTACAATCAGGAAGTCATCAAACACGGACTATTCTCTTTTCAAAACAGTGCATAAAAATATATTAATTCTGTTTCGTAGTCATATTTCATATTAATTTATTATCCAATAAACAGTTTATGTGACTATTTATATTGCATGAATTGTTTGGAAAGTATTCATCACAACTATCACCCAGAGAATGCTTTACTTTCTGTAGCTCAATTTGTGGGGCAGGTCAGCTGACACTTGAGACTAATTCTGCTTGCCTGGTTAATCCACAAGATTCAGAATGACCCTCAAGGCACTTCCAAACAAATACCCTGGCCCATTTCTCACTGATATTCACCCCACTGTTTTCCATAAGCCATTTTCTATGGATGAAAATATCAGATGAATTAGCAAGAGGCGAGTAGAAAAGAATAGCATATCCTGACACGAATTGTAGGACTTCATGTAAAAACACACACATACAAAAGAATATTTATGTTACAGGCACCTGCTGATTCTTACTGTGCCTAGTGACAGAATCTAAATATGACACAAGGATGGACCTGTTCAGCTGGTAATACCCTGTTAGCTTGATGCTGCTTACCCCTTCANGGTGACAGAATCTAAATATGACAGAAGGATGGACCTGTTCAGCTTGATGCTGCTTACCCCTTCAAAATTAGCACATGTGAGGACAACCATAGTGCAAAGTCTGTTAAAGAAAAAAGAAAAAAGTAAAGCAAAGCAAAATCCAGCAACAATCATAGGGTTTCTCATTAACATGTGTAAAAAGCACAAGTTCTGAGTAGCTGTCAAGAAAGCAAGACTTTAGTTAGAAATAATTAGTTACAGTTCATACCCTCAGCATTTGCACCCCATCAGCCCATCAAGCCTGTCTGGAATTAGCAGGAGCAGCAGAGGCTTGGCCAGACAGGTAAGGCAGCACTGCAGGAGATTTCAGTCTGGGGCTGCAGTACAGGTGATTCCCATAGAGGGAGATGTTGCTTTGTTTCTTCCTTACTTTTAAGTTTTTCTGCCCATGTAATAGAAAAAACTTCATGTGCTGCAGTAATGGCACAGACACTTCCCAATATGTAGATTTTTTAGGATGAGCAAAGAACTTGTCAGTCATGTCTATTACTGAATTAAATTTTTCCATTGTCCTGCCATATGGCTTTTTAGTGCCAGCATTACTGAATTTACAATTCCTGACTGTTTTCTTAACCTGTCCAAAGGAGCCCATGAGGATGTTCAGAGGGCTGGAGCATCTCTGCTAGAGACAGGCTGAGAGAGCTGTGGGTGCTTAACCTGGACAAGAGAAGGCTCCAGGGAGACCACATTGTGCACACTCAGTACTTAAAGGGAGCTTATAAAAATGGATAGAAATTTACTGTAATGGCAGATGTCTATCCTTCGTGACAGGACAAGGTAGAATAATTTTAAACTAAAAGAGGGGAAAGTTAGAATGGATGTTAGGAGGAAATTTTTCCCTGTTAGGGTGGTAAGGCCATGGCACAGGTTGCCCAGAGAAGCTAGGATTGCCCCATCCATGGATGTGTTCATCCAGGCTGGATGGGATTTTGAGCAACCTGGTCCTAGTGGCAGGTGTCCCTACCCATGGCAGAGGGTCGGAATGAGCTGAGCTTTCAAGTTCCTTCCAACCCAAACCATTCTGTGATTCCATGATTCCTAAAGAGGGCTGNAAGAACTTGTCAGTCATGTCTATTACTGAATTAAATTTTTCCATTGTCCTGCCATATGGCTTTTTAGTGCCAGCATTACTGAATTTACAATTCCTGACTGTTTTCTTAACCTGTCCAAAGGAGCCCATGAGGATGCTCAGAGGGCTGGAGCATCTCTGCATCCACGGACATGTTCATCCAGGCTGGATGGGATTTTAAGCAACCTGGTCCTAGTGGCAGGTGTCCCTACCCATGGCAGAGGGCCGGAATGAGCTGAGCTTTCAAGTTCCTTCCAACCCAAACCATTCTGTGATTCCATGATTCCTAAAGAGGGCTGGAGATGGAAACTGTTCTTACAAAGCAATCAAGCAGCTCCTGCATTCCCAGCACTCTTTGGATCCTTCAGCAAAAGCCAGGCTGACCACATCACTCAGCACTTTTGACATGAACATACTTCTGTGTCCATCACAAATAGCTGGCACCATCACTTCCTCATTCTGTACCTCCACAAAGAACACATTTCAAAATAAACAGAAGGAATGATGGGCTGTCTCTGATATGATGAATTTATGAAGCTCAGGTTAAACTGAGGACATCACCCTCTGGTAACATATGGTTTGCAATGACAGCCAATGATCTTCACATCTGCAAGAGAAGTTTTGTTTAATTTAAGGAGTAGGGTTTGTCTCATAAGATGGATGTGAAAGTGCCTGATTTCACTGCAGCCTGATATTACAGTGGACTCAAATTCTTTTGCCTCCTTCATGAACCATATTCTATATAATGTCTGCTGTCCAGCACAGGAGCTTTTTTAATTAATATTCCTCAGAGAGGTGATCTGATTTTGCTTTTGCAGGCAAAGAAATGGGTCTGCTTTAAAAATAACCTCTTATATGAAATGATGCATCATAGCAATCCCATGCAGAACAGCAGCTAGGAATATATTCCATAGCAACAGCCACATTTTAATAGAAGATCATCTCCTGGACATCTCCCTCTGCATTTCTGCAATTACCAACTATGTCTCCTACCATCTGCAATTATATAAAATCCCTCTGGCAAGCACAGCTATTGCTTACATGGAAAATTAATGTAGTGGAGCAATGGGACCTAATAACTAAATATAAGAAATGTGAGTTATTACTACATTACTATGTGCCAAGCTTTACACCAGCTACCAGGAACCATTGAGCTGATCATCATGTGAAGTAATTTTGAAATCTTTGACTTAATAATATAAATCATAGCATTTGGATTTAATATTTTCTTTGCACAATAATGCAGAACTTTCCCCTGCCACTTGACATTAAAAATGCAGCAATGCAAGAGGCTGTGTTCAATACCAGAAAGGAATGAACTGATCAGCTCCAAGGACATCGTGGGAGTCAGGTGATGTTGGGAGCAGCTGTGGCCACAGGAGGAACAGACAAGTGCCCCTGCTCCAGGGTGCATCAGGCTTGCTTCAAAGCAAACTCCTTCCATACTGCTGGGAAAGGAGCATTTATGTTTCCTGATGCCCCTGTGTCATACTGCTGTTGGGCCATTGGTTTTCTAAATGAAAAAGCACTTTGATTCTATTTAAAAGAAGCAGGTTTTGAAATGCACTATATTGCAGGTTAATATTATACCTAATCTACAGATTAATAATGATTTTACAAGCTTTGGTTTCTTCTTTTGTCCCAGCACCCATTAATTGCATGGAAGAACTCCCAATCTGGGTTAAAAGGGTGCTGTTATCATAGTGGCTCTCATTTTCATGTTACAAATTTAAGACATTTGCCTTCTTTTTTAAAAAAAGTGACATTTGAAGTATTTTGAAAGCAATTAAACATTTTCTGACAGTGGGTATAAACATTGATAAAAAATTTCCATAACTGACATTTTTCTAGAAGACAGCAATGACAAATGGCATACATGTTTGAAACAAAGTTGCACAAATATCATCTTGGGGAAAACAGTAAGAGGTCGTCTGCCTAGAAAGATTTGGAACAAAGTAAATTATTGGTAGTAACTTATCTCTGTCTACCAGCCTGGGAAAGAAATCCCAGACATCCACATTTTGTGCCCTGGAAGTATTAATCTCACCAGAATATATCAGCACCAGTCAGCATTTCTGCTACAGAACAACAGCCTGGCAATTAATAGAGTCACCAGTGCCTTGACAATGTCGAGGCAGGAGGAAATGTTCTGAAGAGGGAGGATATCCCAATTGTCATGACTTGGATGTCAAAGCAAAGATTGACTGCTTGAAAATTGAATTAATCCTGTTCACCTGTGGCAGATAAAGAAAGGCTGAGTGTAAAACAGCAGCTCAGCTCAACAGTCAGCTGTCGGGTTTTGAACTGTGCTGAAACCAAACTGCAATTCTCTGGTGGTCTAGATAGAGGAGATAAAAAGGGATCATTCAGATCAATGGCTCTGACCCTGAGCCAAACAGGTATCAAACACACCGTGCTGCCAGCACCAGTTTGTGGGCAACCTTCATTGCAGAACTTCCTGATCTCAATGGGCTGATTTTGAGTAACAGGGAAGCTGAGAATCTTCAGAGTAGCAGGAAAATAGAGTGAGGAGAAAGCCAAGGCCTGGCCCACACACAGCCAAGCCCTGCGGTGTGTCATTCCTGAGGATGGCAGTGACACTGGTGGATCACGGCAATGTGCTGGAATGCCAGGGCCAGCCCTCTGGATGTCACAGCTAACACCCCCTGAGACACACAGCAGGCCTGTGAGTCACATCTGGAGAATGATGAGCACTGAGAGGATTTGGTACGAGGACACTGTGCCCCTCTGATGGTGAAGGCAAGAATGTCACTAGCATGATGCACAGTACAGGTACATTCATCTGTGTCACTGTAACCCAAAGTTAAGAAGCATGGATTAGTCACATGGCCTGCAGAGAGAGAGGAGGCTGAGCAGCTGAAGGAGGTTCAGAAAGCCCCTTCCAAGAAGCAGGTCGTGTCTGAGGAATCTGTACTTTCTTTTGACCATGTGAAGGTTGAAGGATAGCAGCAGGGATCTGCTGGCACACAACATCCTGAAGGAATATTTCAGCAACCTGCAGTAACCCAGGACATGCATTCTCAGTAGCCAATAAACAAACAAACAAATGCCAGTGACAAAAGAGGTGATGCATTTAGAATTAGGATAGCTATCCCAAAGTGAAAATGCTTATCCAAATTTAAGAGGATTACCTCCAGCCACAGCCCTTCCCACACTGCTCTGCCCCCTCCCAGGTGATATTTCCATCTCCACCACCTCTGCTGCACAAACAAATTAATGTTTGTATTCTCAATCACTCAGAACTTTCTTCTGCAAATAGTCCCTTGAGGTTGTTAGAATTGATTATAGAATCAGTGCCAAAATAAGAGTAAATAAACGTAAGAATATGAACTGTTTATGTTAGAAATAAAGACAGTGGTACCCTGGAAAGATGCTTTTTATCATTCTATAGATAAATAAATACATCACAACTGGCAAAGAGAACAAAATCTAAGCCAAGGTTTGTTTTAGTAAGGTAGTTCATGTAGTATAGTTTCACAGGCTTTTGTAGAAGCTTCTAGACAGTTATGACACATTGTGTGCTTTCAAAATGGGCATTCATTGTAGACCCAGCAGATGTTCAATATGATAAATCTGTGTTTTGGTGGGGGAGAGCCAGTCAATGCTAACATTACACATTATCAACAGCAGTCTCCATGCTAGCATCCTATTCCATGGACAAATTGTTCAGACCCTCTGCAAACTCAGGCAGCTCCCACTCCAGAAATTCTCACCTGAGAAGGCTCTGAAAGCTAGCATTGAAAGTTTTGAAGGCTTTATTAAAAAGCATATAAACCATAGGGTCCCCTTCAAACCAGACAAAATGAACAGTGATAATAGAAGAGCATAGAAAGTGACCTTTGGGTTGTAAGGGACCTTAAATATCACCTAATTAAAACCCACAACTCCCTACCCCTTGCAGCCTTCCATCAATCCCACTAGACAATGTTGTGCATCCTTTAATTTTAAACGGGCCTTTGCAGCTTATATCAACAGAGATATTTGGGGGAGGGCTGGTTTTGTGGTTTGGGTTTTTGTTTTGTTGGATGCTTTTTATTTAAGTAAAGATTGTGTGGGTGACAGAAAAACAGTGTGAAGAGCCAAGCACTGGAGGACCAGTTCTGTTGAGTACTCTATACAGCAGAGAAGGAAAAGGTTACTCCGTGGGCAGCACTACCAGCAAGGAAAAAGGGAGTGGGGCAATGCAGTGGAGGAAGAGGAGGAGGAGGGGGAGGTGGGAAGGAGATGATGTGTGTGGATAGGAACACAGGGAAAACAGAGTGTGAGCTCAGCTTCCTAAGAAGAGCCATGGCAGATGGTAAGGACTGTATCCATATCCTCGGGTTAAGGGCAATCAGGGACTATAGGGGACTTACCCAGCAAGGAGCCTTTATTAGGCAAAACTGCCCCACTGCCATGACACACAGGGTACAATTAGCACTCAGAGAATGCAGTTAGGACCAGGCTGCATTTGACCATGTGGTGCACAGAGAAGATGAGAGATGTCTTGGGAGACACTGAGCTTAGCTATGTTAAAAACCAAACCAGGCTTGGTATTTAGATGGATGAGAGCACCATAGTTATAACATCTGGAACACTTTTTGAAGGGGTATTTCTCAGACCAACCACACATTTGCCATAGGCTGTCCCCACTCCCTTTTTCTTCTTTTTCTTTTAAACTCCCTTCTTCCTTTCTGCTTTCTATTTTGTATGACAAAGGCCCCGTGATGATATGCTGATACTCAGCAAAATAAGGAGAGCTGGAGCTCAGTGCGGTTGATGAGAAGAGCAGCAGAGAAACTCCTTGTCATCTAGTATTAAAGTTATTTTGCCACTTGTCACCTGGTACAGTTCTACCCACAAAAGAACAGCAAGGGACACTGGGGAGGAGGCTATGGGCATTCTGCTTTGGGCACTGAAGAAATAGGATGCTCCATTCAAACGCCAGCGGCACAAGAGGCTGGGAGCCTTAGCAAGCCAGGAATCTTTCAGGACATTGAAAACTCCAGCTGCTTCTAGTCCCACCATTGTAAACACAGTGGCAGTCTGTTGTGACTTGTCTGTCGTGATTTGTCTGTCCTGCAGCCAAGATCTGCTGCGGCAGCTCCTCTTTTCCACTGGCAGCCGGCGGGCGAGGCATCTGGGGGAGGCAGGAGAGGGGGAAAAGGGACTGAACCCTCGGTCTGGCACAGGGTGTGGGGCAACCCAGTGCTACCAACCCGGCAAGGTGAGCTCAAGGACATCCGTGTGGCCCATGCACAAACGCCTCCAAAGGCTCCCTCTGAGGCCTTGGTAAAATGGCACTGAGCCATTTTTATATTGCACGAGGAAGAAAGTGCGTGCCTTTCACGGAGCAATCCAGCCGTTCATTCTCTTCCCTCCATGAACTTCATTCTTCGCAGGAACACAGCGCGAACGCCTCGCCCTGACCTCCCCGTCCTGAAAATTTGGGAGTTTGTACACAATGGCTCGGCCAGCAGCAGCTGCGGAGGCCGCGCTGCCAAAGCCCAGCCCCACGCAGGGACCGCGCTTTCCAACAGCCGGGCCGGGCCAGCTGCCGCCTGGGGCCCGTGCGGGCGGGAGGAGAGGAGGGAGAGCCCCTGGGAACCTCTGGGATCGCGGCCCCGGAGGCCCAGCCGTGAGGGGATCCATGAGGGGATCCGTGAGGGGATGGCGCGGGACCGCGCCGGTCCGTTCGGCGCCGTGAGGCGGCCCCGCCGCCAGGGGCGGGCGGGGGATGTGACGCGCGGCCGCGCGGGGCATTGTGGGAGCTCCGCCAGCCCGTGCAGCCGATCCCGGTGGCCCGGCGGGCGGAGCGGAGCAGCGGCAGCGGGGACGGGAGAGCGGGAGCGGGGCCGCCGCCGGCCGACCGGAGACATCTTGCCCGCGCTGTAAGTGGCTGCCGTGGCTCGCCCGCCGGGCGGGAAGGAGGGGGAGCGGGGGGCGC
>VZTB01000132.1:813216-896905 GCA_013397245.1 Thryothorus ludovicianus
GGGAAGGAGGGGGCGCGGGGGGCTCTGTCGCGGCGCGGTGACACCCGGCGGCGGTGGGGGGGCTCCGAGCCGGCCGGGCGCGCCGTGGGACGGAGGGGTGCCGGTCCCCTCCCCTGGGGGAAACCAGGAGTCGGTTCGGCTGCTCCTTGCTGTGCCTCGGGTGAAGCCGGGAGATCCACCCGCGCCCCGCGAAATGGTGGCAGCGGGGCTGTATTTCCATGGAATCCGCTGTGGAATGACGGTGTGGGGCTGGAAGGAGCCCGGCGGGGGTGCAGGAGCGGCCGGGGGTGCGGAGCCGCCGTGCCCCCCGTCCCTGCTGCTCCGCGCACGGACGGGCTCCGTCCGCCTCCTTCCCTCCACGGGTCGCCGAGCAGGGAACAAAATCGAGGGAGACTGCGAAAAGCACAAGGCAAAAAACAGCAGGACGCGTTTTCCGTGTGTTTCACTTCGGGATGAAGAACCCGCGGTGTAAAAGTTACCTGCCTCGCGTAAACGACTTAATTAAAAAAAGCCAAATGATCTATTTTAAACCGTAAGCGGAGGCTTCCGAGAGCAGTAAAAATAAATGTTTGTCTGGAAACAGGGCTCCCCATTCTTTTAGGACTGTCACTTCTCGTGGAGGCTGCAATATGTCTGCCTGCAGGATTGGAGCAGCCCGTGGGGACTGTCTGGGTGTGGGTGTTCCTCCCTCCGAGGGGACTGCGAGCGCTGCAGGGCGCAGGTGGATGCAGGTTCCTGAGGCTCCGCACCGCTCCTGCACGGGAGCCACCGGGGCTGAGACGCGAGGCTGTGCCTGCAGGAGACACTGGGGGAATCAGACTGTTCCTGTGACTTGCATCCTCCTGTAATCCTTTTGTTTCTTCTGTAATCTTTAAAAGTAAGTTGTAGAAGGCCCATGAAAGCCAGCAGTTGGAACTAGCTCCTATGCAAGCAGGGTGGTGTAAAGCTGAGGTTGCTTCGTTTGTAGAGATGGAAGGAGACTTGTTGTTGAAATATACTTGGATGAGACTTGTTATTTATCTCTTGACCGTGCAAGTGAACAACCATTTTTTTCCCCAGGACTGTGTGTGGCTGTCACTTAGCAACAGGTCTGTAGCGAACTTGGCAGATCCACTGCCTCCCCCATTCTGAAGAGTGAAAGAAATAAATTAGGGAAGGAGCAAGAGTGAAATTAATGAAAACAGTACCTGGGTTCTCAGGGACAGCCCAGAGTTGAAAAACTTACCTAGGAACAAGAAAATTACCGTTGCTTTGAAAATTATGTTTTAATGCAGTTAGATATGAAAGATTTTACATCAAGTAGTCCCTAGAAAACTACCCAGTGTGTTTGGATGTTTGGGGCTTTTTTTTTTTTTTAAGCGTTGTGAAAGAAAAGACTGACATTGTTTACTTAGTAATGGTTGCAGGTTATTTTGCTACGTTATGTTTCGTAACCTTTTGCACTGAAGTCTAGGCCTTCTGGGTTTCTAAAGAGTAACTTTGCTTTGCTGTGTGTGCTGTATACCCTTCTGATTGCCAGTAAAGCCAAATGTTGACAATCTAGATTAAGCCATAACTGATCTAAAAACTAGTGGCAAGACTAGAATTTGGCTTAATGACAATAAAGTCAATAAAGTGCTTAAGCACTGCTTATTTTGTGGATCAGCATGAGCAAAAGGAGAAGTCCACGACTGCAAGCTTAATCTTAAAAGAAACCGTCGTGTTTAAATTTATTCTTAGGAGTTGCCTAGTTCTGCCAATACACAGCAATGAGCTTTGATAAAAGATAGTCTCTTGATAAGGTAGGTGATATAATCACACTCTGGAAGAATAGTCATAAACCTTTGCTCTCAGAGAAGTGCAGAAATATTTTTGTGCAACTCTGTCAGCTAGGATCAAGGCCTGCTGTCTGTTCCACAGAAAAGGTAATCCTACCCAGCAAGGTTATAAAGTAGGGATAAAGGAGCAGGAGTCTGGAACTGATGACACAAGAGGAGGAAAGAGCCTCCAGATAGATCTTCCATTTGGAGAGGAAATGTTGGCCCTGTGGGTAGTGCTGAGCATTAGGTTTTGTCATCTCAAGAGGTAAAATTGGAAAAGAAAAATGCAGCACTTGTGGAAAGACTGCAGGGCTGAATTGCTTGCTTGCTTGGTAGGGAAAGATGCTGTGAACATGTAAAGAAGCTAAAGTTCTTTACCCAGACCTGTTCTAAAGACTGGATGGTCAGGATTCAGCTCATGGTCCTTGTTCCAGGAGTGATGCAAGAATCACACCATTCGTGACCTCCTTGATGGGTCAAGTTCTTGCAATCCCTTCCCTCAGCAGTATAATATCTATTTTCAATTTTGTTCTGCATCTGAATTTTGCCTTCAAAGCATCCACATGAATTCTTTATAACGTTTTTTTTTCTTACAAAAATGTCAAGGGAAAATGTTGTTTTCAAAATGTTATTTAAAACAGTTTTTCTGCATTGAATTCACAAATGATCCAGTGACTTAGGCCCTCTATAAATTTTTATGCTTTCTGTCTAGTATACAAAAATCTATAATGTATAAATGGTTATTTCAGGCTGCTTCTCCCAGAATGGTCAGTGAAGACAATTGTATTTACATTTTCCTGGCTATTGGTGGCAGGATGCCCACTTGTCACACTCCCAGCACTGTTCTTAGTGGAGGTTTGCACATTAAGGGGTATTTGTTTTGGTGTTTCAGACCCACTGTGGGAAGGAGACACTTCTGCAGTTGAATAGAATTGTGCAACAGTATTTTTTTTAGCACATGGATTTGGTGAATACGTTATTGCTCTTTTTCCTATCCTTTATGCTTCTGCTGTATGAATTTTAATTGTCTTAATCTTCAACAGAAAGTACACCTATTGTGCATTCCTAGATGGGCAATGTGTTCTCTTGGTTTTCCAAATGAAAATAAATGTATGGTGCTACCTTCTCTCATGAGAAGTTAATGGAGTTTTGGAACAGCTGTTTCACTCTTCTGTTTCAGACCTCTAAGAGTTACTGTTTTGATAAAGAACTTGAGGTAAAGTTTGAAATCACATCAGATCAAATGATAACTGAGTGATTGGCTCTTTTTTAGTACTGTTGTACCTAAAACTCACAGTCCCAGGCAGAGACACAGTTGTGCCAGGCAAGTATTGTTGGAGACTATTTGATACCATTTTATAAATATGCCAGAGTAGCTTCTGGTTTGCTAAGAACAGAGCAAGTTCATTGTCACAGCAAAGTCAAATGCACCTTTTCAGCAGGAGCTCAGCCAGTGGCTATTATTATGGGACATAAATAGATTTAAGAGAGAATGGCAGCACTTACATTGTTAATCTTTTGAAACAATGGAGAGAAAATAGTATTGCAGTTAATCTCTTGTGATACAAAAATGAACTTTCCAGCTTAGTCTTTGTACTGAAAAAAAAGAAAAATCATGACTACATCGTAGTATTTTTCCTGTTGTAGTAATGATCTGGATTCCACTACTTACTGATATGATAATATAGGTCTAAATTGAATCATCTCTTTGCAGAGTGCAGTTAATACACCAGTGTAAGCCCGTGATCAGAACAGTCTCTGACAGCAGTGAGATTCATAGTAATTTATTTAGTCATTAAGAACCAGTACCTGAAAACTATTAATAACAGACTGAGTTTATTACTGCTGTTTGATCAAAGTGTCAAATCAACTGAACTAATGAAGTGCTGGTATTTGGAATTTGGATATCGCTTTACCAGGATGTTCAGGCTGTACTTTAAGAATTATATGATGTTAAACCTTTCAGAAAAACAGATGCCTATGTGCATTTGAGGAAGATGGCATTTGAAAGTGTGGTTCAGCAGAGTATCTGTCTTCACACAGAAAAACAGGGCCAACCAGAGTTACTCCGGCCAATTTCAAAGAGAAAAATGTTAATTATGCCGATCTGATTGCTACACCGTAAGGTTGTTTCTTAGGATATGCATTTCTGGCTCACAAAGATGTGACAGCAGAGGAGCCTTGTAGCTTGACTCTTTGCTGTGACCCAATTAATACACTGTCAAATCTTGTTTATGCATTTGGAGATCTTAGAAAGCAGTGTGAATCTTGCCACCATCTTTAAGGAGTTTCAAAAGGCTGTGAATCAAGTGCTAAATTCTGTATCTAGGGCAATCTGTGTCCAAGCAGAGTAGAGCCCTGAAGAATATAGTGTAAAATTTTATTTGAAGTCAAAGGTGAGCTTAGGTACTTGACTCCTCAGTGAGTTGCCTGATTATCACAGTGATAATTTTGTGAACTCTCACACTGAAACAAAATCATTTTATTGTCAAATCTTTGGAGACTTTGCAATGTATTTGGTAAAGTTCTCAAAAATTCTATTGCAAAGGCAAGACAGAAGAAAGAAAGGAAAGTACTGTTCCATTGACTGTGATTTATTTAAAAATATATTTGCTTACTTTTATTACACTGCTCAAATCTTGTCTGAACTATGGTGCGTGTGATAAGGTTGCCTTCGGTTGCCTCTGATCTGCGGGCTCCCAGTGACTCAGCAAACAGCTCTTGTTCATTAGTGCTGGCAGCATTCCAGGGTTTCTGGTGTTACAAAGATAAACCATTTCGGAACATGTAAGGCACACAGCTTTCTTTGGTTTTTGATCTGTTGCCATGCTCTTTACGTTTCACCTCAATACATTTTCTTGTGGCTTTTGCAAGTGAAATGTCTTTCCCTTCTCTTTTTCGGTGGAGAACTAGAAATAGGGAAGAGACATTTGGGAGTTGGTTGGGCCATCCTGCAGCTCAAAGGCAGGACAAACAGGTTCTGCAAAGTAATGATCCTGAATACACAATTAAGCTCTGAAAAAGGTTTCCATGCTGGGCTCTCACTTTCACCTTCCAAATTACGTGGTTGGTAACAGTAAAAGTGGTACTTGAAACCTAATTGACATTTTCCTCCCACTACCCCCAACATTTAAACAATCTGAACCTCCAGTGATTCACTACATGGAGGAATGGGATCCTTGAGATGGGAAGGTCTGAAACTCATCTGTATCACATTTCACCTTTAATTCTAAATGTTTCAGAAGTTCTTGTTTTTTTCATTATGCAGCCCTGTGCAGCAACACCTTTTGTATTCAGGCAAACTTTCTCCTCAGAAATAAACTTACAGCTAGAAAGGTCTTTAATGTTCAATATAAGGGGATCAGGTAAATTGTCAAGATAGGTCCAGGGTATCCTAAATATTAATGTGAGTAATGTGACCAAGAGCATAAAATAAAGAGAGAAGTTACCTGTAGAATTTGTAGAGGTCATAAAATAAGCTCATGGGAGAAAAGAAAAAAAGACCCCTTTTTATATATAGATTGATGTAATTCTGTATTACTTTACTAATGCTTTGATGCAAATGTTACAGCAGCTGATAGCTCAGATGACACTCTCCCAAAGAAAGAAAGCATTAGGAAATAAGGATTTCCATATTCTCTTCCAGCTGTTCTGATGTTCCATAAACTCACTAAATGATTAATAGAAGTTTACTGCTCAAGGCTTGAAGGCTTTCTCTGTAAAAAATTATGTTTTTCATCACTGACCTCTCAGTTACAAACCAAATATATTGCGAGGCAGCACAGATATTTCTTATGCCCCTTTCTGTGGTGTTTGATTCAATGCACCTCTTAACATTTGAGGTTAAACATCCCTAGTTGATGAAAATGGATTATGAAATATGAAAATAATTTCTGGCAGAAGATCTCCAGAAAAGTCAAAGCCCCACCCAGCCTTCCTGCTAACAAAGACAGAGCTAACTAGATGAGAAAATGCAATTAAATGGATGTTTTTAAAATCTTTGGTGAGCTGCATTTGGGTCATTTCTCAAGGCAAGAAAATTGGCTTTTGTCCTCTTCTTCACAGAATAATGGCTGTTACAGAGCTGAGTCCGCAGCAGATGAAAGGAGAAGGAGCTCTTTTGATGGCTTCCCCTTCCCAAAGATTCATTTCTGTTTCTGGATATGAGTTTCTTAAATGCAGTGTGACTTTCATCTGATCTACAAAGATGGGATTATTTTGTTTACCTTTTAAAAAACAGTAAACCTATTGCATTTAATTTACTTAATGTGCTGTGCAGGTATAGATTCTGATGAATGGAATAGGGAAGTAGAAAGGGTAAAAAACCTCTGATACTTGTGTTTCTTTAGCTATCCTGACTGGTCTTTGTTTGGCAATTATGTAGCCTAATTCTTATTGACTCATTGAGATATGAAGGACTGCAGGATGTGTCAGCACAGAACAGAAATTGCAAAACCTAGAAGTGGGGTTGATGAACCTGTTTTGCCAAATTCTGAGATCTCTCCATTGTGGATTCAGGCATGTGGGAAATACAGTTTGGTTCATAAGGGCAAGGAGAGCATTCAGAACAAGCAAGTGAAAAATGGGGGAAGTAGAGAAATGGTGTGGTGGAAGAGCAGGATTAAAGGGGGGTTCATTGTGGAGTGTATAAACACATCAGTGAATTTGCATGTGTGTTAGGTGGGATTTGTGCAGCAGGGGAAGAAGCAGGGGATGCACAAAGAGAGGTGTGTGTGTGTCACTGATGCACTCCTCTGGTTTCCCTGGAGTTCTGATATGAGGGAGGGGAGAGATGGGCGCTGTCTCCTTTCCTCTGAGGTAATTTCAAAAGCCAGTGAGTTGCCTAAACCTTCAAAGACACCTTGAGAGCCTGTGAACCCTCCACCTCTTTGGATTTGTCACTTTCTATTTACAGCCTGAGCAGAAATCAAAGAGAGGACAGAATATGTTTGACAGCTGTATCAGCAGTAGGTTCCCTCAGTGAGATAATCTGAGCTACAGTTGTCAGATACGTGCTGCGTGTTCAGATCACTGTGCTGTTAGGGAAAGGTGGCAGATAGAAGATCATCAGATTCCTGGAGGGAATGTTGAAGCAATATGGTCTTCAGTGTGGAGATGCCTGAGTTTTGGTAGATTCAAATCTCAAGGGGATCATTTCAGATCTTTTTAAAAATAGAACATTTACTGTAAAGATGTATTTTGCCATCCATAGGCCTTTGTTCTGTCAGATCTAACACATCTGGAAAATCGAGGTTTTTAAAGGAGATGAATGCACCTTATGAAAGCTTTAGTGGATACAGTTTCTCCTAATTTGGAGTGTAATTATGCATGAACATAACTGCCCTACCACAGCTGATCAAGTGCCCTATCAAAAGGTTTTCATGGCAATCAGGGGGTTGTGTCATTCTCCTCACAGAAAGCATCCTCTGCTTCAATGCAGAGATTCTGTTTTAAATCTGGTACTTATCACTCTTTGCTTCATGAGTGGTACTGGGTTTAATCTGTTAGAAATTTCAGGAAAGTAGTTTTTTAGGAAATAACTTGTTTTATATATTTTCTGTATAAATTATGTCAAATTACAATGGGAAGTGAACATTCTGTGGGAAATTATTTTAGGTTCTTGCTGTGTATACTCTAAACATGTCTGTGTATTTTAAACACTCATGCATTGCCTACTCCAAAATGCTGATCCACCTTGGAATTCAGTGTGTGGTCTTATAGTATCAGTCCTTATTAATAACCTTTTATCTTTTGTTCCTTTTTTTTTTTTTTCTTCCTTCCTAAATATAGAGTGCTGTTTCAGACCTGATAGCGACAAGATGTCCAGCAGGGGTGGAAAGAAGAAGTCAACCAAGACTTCCCGCTCGGCCAAGGCTGGGGTCATATTCCCTGTGGGAAGAATGCTCCGGTACATTAAGAAAGGCCACCCGAAGTACAGAATTGGTGTTGGTGCTCCTGTGTACATGGCTGCTGTACTGGAATATCTAACTGGTAGGTTTTGCTGGATTATGTGAAATGGTAGCAGTAAAAGTGAAACACAAACCGAATTTGCGCAGAAAAAAAACCCAAACAAACTGAAAAAGTTACAGCTGAAGTCTGTGTTATGCTGATCACTCATATAAGCCAAAATCAAGGTACTCTCACTCCTGCCTCAGAGCCTTGATGACTTTTGTTCATTCCAGCATAGAATTTGCTTTCACTCCTTGTACACACACTCCTTCCACATGGATGGTCAGGGTTCCCACTGCCATCAGTGTGTGTGGACTACATTGTTGCAGTCCTCCTTTGATTTTGTGCCTGATGACTTTGTTTGAGTTATAATTGTCTGTAAAGCATATACATTAATTTTTAATAGAGATCTTCTCCATGTTTACACAGGACTGAGACTGCTTACAGCCTTGTATAAACATTTTTGTTCAATTTACAGATTTCTTTTCAGACAGCACATGCTGTTTGCAGTTTCTTTGATTGAGTCTGTGTATACATGCACACTGTTCATCTACTCTGCAACTACGTAGCTTTATTTGCTTACAGTTCTTGCTCTGTTCCCTTCATCACATCAGAATGAGAATACCTTAAATAATTATCTCATCCTCACCTTCTCCCAGGATAAAGGTATTATTTTTCCTCCATTTAGAAAGAAGATTCAAAGGAAGAAAATGCTTTGCCCTATGACATAAACAACCAGACATGCAAGTGGAGATGTTTACATAGCTGTTTTGTTCTCAAACAAAACTTAAGACATTGCAAGTTTACCCCCCCCAAACAACATTACAGAAGCAGTCTTTTGACAGAAAACCCCAACTGTTACAGCATCAGCACATGGGCTTTTCACAATAACCATTTGCTTAAAATAAAAAAAAAATGGACAAGAAGGTTCAGTCACCTTCATGTGGCCAGGTTGATGTCTAAGTACATACCTGTGGTGTGGGGATCTAGCAAAAAGCATAAGTGCCAGATAGATGAGAGTTTGGAGCCAGATTCTCTTAGCATAACTAAGGAAAAGCTTGAATTGGATCTTGTTTCTCAAAGCAGTGTTTCTTTTTCCAGTACATCTGCTTGTGTCGGTTCAAGTGTTTCAATGGACAGGAGACTTTTATCTGTATTGGTGTGCTGGGCCTCTAAAAGGTACAGGTTTCTCTTTGACCCAAGCACAAAGTTATAAAGCATTGACTTTTCTGGGAATATTTAAAATTGAAGCAACCTGACCTTACCACAATTTTAGATAAGAAGAACAGAAGATTTCGTCCTGTAAAGGTTCTTCTTCCCCTAAAGACAAAGATTGGTAATATTGCCAAATAATTAATAGAGTGTTTGTTTTCTGTAGTGTATACATATGATCAAATACATATTTTTTCCCCTTCACTTGTTGACATTCGGTTTTCTTTATTTGGTCCTTTTCTTTAAAAGAATGCTTTTAAACTTCATAGATGGCCTTAAAAAAATTAACATTTCCTTTAGCTAGGTTCCTGCTTACAGTAATAACTCAAATAAAAGGCTTCTTAGGGTGAAGGGTGCTTTGAATGCTGTCCTTTTAAAGAAACAGCAGTACAGGTGAGCTTAAGGCTCTGCTAATGAGAAGCACATGTTACTGGTTAACTGATTTGAAATGTTAACTGAGGCAGTGATAGTTTAGGCCAAGAGGTAAAAAGATAGTTTAAGAATAGGCTGGGGAAATAAAGATGTTTCTTTAACTGCTGTGCGTCTTGAGAACCTCTCTGAGGACATTAGCAGCAAGAAAAAAACAAGGAAAAGTAAGATACATCATTTTAGGAAAAATAAAAGGCAGTAGAAAAGGATAGCTAAAGGAAAAAGTACTTTCTTTATCCTTTTTAACTATTTTTAGGCCGTTTTGCTGTGGTTTTTCTGTCTCCTCTGAAGGCTAGGTAGATAATCCTAGTAACCTGTATCTCAAGGTTTTCTTTCATTCCTGTACATAGATACATCTCAAAAGCACAGACACTCCTTTCTTTCCAGAGTTAGTACTGGTTTTATCATAGAATGATTTGGGTTGGAAAGGACCTTGAAGTTCACCTGGTTCTAAATCCCCCTTCCATGGACAGGGATACCTCCCACTAGACCAGGTTGCTCCAAAGCACATCCAGTCTGGTGGCCTTGAACCATTGTGGCCATTTCCAGAGATGGGGCAGCCACAGCTTCTCTGGGCAGCTGTGCCAGTGCCCCAGCACACTCACAGGGAAGAATTTCTTCCTGATATGTAATCTAAATCTGTCCTGTTTCAGTTTGAAGTGATTCTGCCTTGTAGTCCCATCATTACAAGTCTGTCCCTCTCCAGCTTTCTTGTAGACCCCTTACTGTTTCAGTCTGCTGGGGTTTTTTTTCCTTTCTTTAGGTATTTCACACACTGTATAGTATAATTTTTTTAGTCTTTAGTGCTCAGTATGTTTTCTGAACTTGAGGTCATTCCTCTTTTTCAGTGTAATTCAGAAACAGGCCCTTGAAATGGAATGCTTGGAGGTTTTTGGTTTGTGTTCCTTTTACCTCTTGGCAGTTATTACTCCACAAAACCAGAGAAATCCTGACTTCTCTCCAGGAGAGTTTTTAAAGATCCTCATGTTAGCACATGGTCTGAGACCAAATCAAAGCATTTCAACCATTTCAAAGTAAAACCAGGAACGTGACATAATAGGAAGGAGACCATGTGAACTGGCATGCTAATAAATTGGCTAAATCAAAAAGCAATCTTGTGCATCCAGGAAGGAGTAGTATAAAATTTCAAAAGCAGTCATAGGAAAGAGAAACTCCAGAAACAAAAATGGGAGGGGAAATGACAGACATGACCTAATAGAAAGGAACCTACTAAGGTTTAAAAACTGGTTCATCAGTGTGCAGAATATGGAACCAGCTTTATTCCTTTAGAAGGTGAGGTGCAAAATTTTGCTGGCCTTTGCTGAGGTTTAACTTTGATGTAAATCTGAAATTAGCCCATAATGTGCTCAGATCTGGGTTTTTTGTTAAATTTGAGATTTGAACTTCTGAAATGCTTCCAGCTGTTCAGTCTTGAAGTTCTGTTCTGGATTCATCTGGAGTTATTATTTATCCACTTTGTACTTTGAAAGTAGCTTATTTTTAATGTATGTACAACTCATTGGAAAGTAAAGGTACACATTCTATGATTTCTCATGTCCTTAGATTTCAATATACTTTACATTTAAACAAGTTGCACAGTGAGTATCCTCCTTTACTTACTTATTCACTGAAGGTTCTTGTTACCTAGAAATAACATTAGAAAATAATTCTCTCATCAGTGCAAGCAGTGTATCCAGTTTGGTTTCTTAAGCCAAGTTGCTTATTGTTTCTTGTTTTTTATCTGTGGAAATAATGTGTTATGTCCACTGTAAATAGGATGCAAGTGTATCTTTTGTGGGTAAATGTGCAGAAAGTATCTTTGAGTGTTACCAGTGTTGGAGCAGGTGGATATACTTCCTGTCTTTACTCTGGAGGAATAGTGTGCATGCCAAAGAACTATAAATGCACAGTTCTTTATTTTCCTTCTCTGCAGCAGCAGTTCATGCAGTGCTTCCTGCCTTGCAGGGAATAGTCAGAATAGTAGATCAGTTGTGCAGCATGAGCAGAAATTAGTTTTAAGTATTAACAGTTTTCAGTTGGCATGTTCAGTTTTGGTAACTCCGCTTTTCTTCTTTCCTTATTGCACTTATTTTCCAATGGTTCCTTGCCTATTTGTCTTCTCTAATGTGAACTTCAGAAAACTGCAGTCCTATCCTTAATTTCTCTGCAAAGTAGTGCATCAGTGTCGGTTTATTCCAAAAAACAACTCTAGATCAGTCAAGAGGATGGCCACAGACTTCATCTGGGGCATTGCAGCCACTCATATGAATTCTGGTGGTTTGTATTTATCAGAACTGGTCCTGCCATACATCTCATCAGATATGGTCTTTTCAGATGTAGAGCTTGCCCAGGTTACAATGTGTAGTCCAACCTTTCTTACCAGCAGAAAAAGAAACTCCTTTGCCCTTGAAAAATAGAAATCTCTTGAGCATATTTAAAGGCAGAAAGAGCCAGGCCTGCAAGTGATTTCTGCTCCCTCCTCCCCCATCATCTCTTCTACACTAAATAATTTTCCATTGCCAAAATGTCATAGCAAATGAGGAGAAGGAGAAGTTTATAAAACAGCAGGAGCACAGGAATACAGAAGGAATGAGACTGATTTATATTTTTTACGTACATATGAAGGTAGGAGAGCATGTTAAATACCTGTTTTCTCCATTAGATCTATTTCTCAGCTGTGTTTTTGGGTTTTTTTGCACAGGGGTACTGTTGATCATATATTTTCTTGAAATTTAAAATAAGCACTTTTTGGACCCCTTGGTTAGAATTGCATCTGAGGCATTCCTGTGTTTACCCGAGTTTTTGTTTCCAGGCTTTCTGATGTCACCAGAATCAAATAATGGGGGTTCATGTGCTGAAGTTCAGTTCTTTAGGTTTTTATCTTGATGAATTTTCAATGTGGGAAATGTTCTTGATCCAGCTGCTGTTTGACTGCAAAAGGAAAGTCCTTCCTGAGAGCAGAAGGTTTAACTGCTCACTTCAGATGCTCACTTTGCAATGTGTAAGCTGAGCAAATTGAACTGCTGTTCACCTCTTGTGTTCTGCTCACTGACCAAAATCTTCACAGGGTCACAGAGGAAAACAATGATTTGCCCTCTCTGTCAAAGCATATGTTCCACTGAACTCCTGCTTGGAGGCAGAGGGGAGCTCAGGGGTCCACAGTAAAAAAATATTAGGTTAAAAGCAGATTCAAGTTCCAGGCAGTCTGATACTCCAATAAATATCCATCCTTGGAGAGTAATTAAATTTGAGAAGATAATTAATTGACAGTATCTTTTTGATACCATTGAAATGTGCATTCACTACCAAGATACGTTTCTTCTATTTAAACAGGCAACTTTAGAAACGCTACTTCATTTTATGGTGGTGTACCACAAACTCTGTCCCAAAGATACCTGAAGTAAATTAAGGGCATTTACAACTTGAGCAAGCATGAAAATGCCTCTTTGCATGTAGTGTGCTTTTAATATGGGTTAATACTGCACCTAAAAAAAAAGCAGAGTTGTTTATGTCAATAACCTCACAAGCAGAGACCTTTTGACTATATCAGCATAGGAAAACTCCTTTGTATCATTCCTTTTACATAAGACTTGTGTTAGACTCTCAAGTGAAGTGTCATTATCACAATTTAAAATTGCTCTAGTTGTAAGAAGTGCATTTTTAGATATAAAACTTTGCAGTGTTATCAGCTGAATGACCAACTTTCTGAATTAGAAATGCATGAATCAGTGTATTTCAGATGTATATCAATGAAGAGGTTTTTTTCACTGATAAGCCCTTCCTTGGCTCCAGCCATGTAAGCACTTAGGTATGTGTCTGTCTTATTGTGTAGTCCCATAAACTTCTGTGGATCTCTGAGTTACAAAAGCTCACTCAGTACAAAATTACTGACCTGATTACAGTCCTAATGTATTCTCCAAGCTGCACAAGTCAGATTTGATGAAAAACTATAAGAGCCACCAAGAGTATTTTCTTGTAATGAAAGCTTTAACAGTGCATACTGCTATGTCAGCATAGTTCAGAGTGGTAAATATGCAACATAGTGATGTGTTATATTGCAATAATGTACAAAATGCTGGATAAGGCTGGTTTAGTTTTTATGGCATGGTCAGTGAATGTTTTCTCCCTTGAAAATGTTAAATTTTTTGCTATATTTAAGTTATATTTTAATATCCTTAGATCTAGCATGAAATACTTCTTATTCTAGGAAGTAATTTCATCTGTTTATTTGGCTAAGTTGCAACAGAGTAATGACTTCATTTATATATTGCTGCTCAATTTAATACTGGTATCAGCCTTTGTTTGGAAGAATGAAGTGTAAAACACAAATGTGACTGATTTTGCTACACAGTTTTTTCCTACCCATAACTTTGCCTTAAGTGGAATTCCTTATTGAGATTAAGAAAAGAATCTATAAAGCTTAAGTCTTCTCTTCTTTTGGCCCTTTATTCTTGGAATGACAGCTGTAGCACAACTGGCTAGAGGCAGGAAGACATCCTTACTCCACACTGTATTTACCAAGCAGTTTCTTTCCTCAGGTATTCTCACATTTTAGAAGCTCTTGCATCAAGTATTGTAAGCATTATTTTTTTTTTCACCTTTTTTCCATGAGGATTATTTAGAATGCCTGAGTTCAGATGATGTTCTGTCTTCAGTGTTTTTCCAAAGTGTATTTTTCCCTGAATTACCTTTCAATATTAAATTCCATGTGGATTCTTCAGTGCCATCAGATGAAATGCTCCATCCTCAATATAAACTTCATTGGGGAAAAATAAACTTAGGGGATATATAGTGAAATACAATATTTCTAAACCAAACAGGAGGTACTTTTCTCCCAAATTGCAAAAATGTCTGTGGTACAGCAAGTCCTGTTAGTGCAAGATGTTACAGATACTAAAAATGGTGCTAAACCTTTCTGAATGGGTTCAGAAAAGAATTAGACACATCCATAGAAGTAAAATCTGTTGAGGAACTAAACAAAAAGACAGCATTTCTAACATGGGGAAGCACTCAGCTGCACATGGCAGAGGGAATGTTCTGGAAAAAGAGCATTTTAAGTTTGCTTGTTGCTTTAATGCTCCAGCCCACCTGCCCTTGGGCACTGGCTGAGAACCAGAGGTCAGCCTGGATGTGGGCTTTGCTCCAAGGAAGTTGTAGTGAGTCCTCTTGATTTCTTTAATGTTTAGAAATGCAGCATAAAAGACTAAGCCAGGGCTGGGTTTCAGGGTGTGATAGTTTCCTGTATTCTTTAACAGCCAGACCAAAGCATACATGGAATCATTTAGATTGGAAAAGCCCTCCAAGATCACCAAGTCCAGCTGTTAACCTGGCACTGCCAAGGCCAGCACTAAACCATGTCCCCAAGTGCCACATGCTGCACTTGATCAGGTAATATGGCAGCAGTTACTTCAATCATGTTTGAGTGAATTTCTAAAACATATGTAAGCTGTTATGAGGAGCAGCAAAGTGTACTTCCAGGTAAAGGAAGCTCCACTGAAAAAGAATGAAGGCTGATTTGAGTTAGATGAGGATTCTTGTGGAGAAGAGCTAGGCTATCTCTTTAAATTAGTACTCAGGGTGTGACCATTGTAATAAGTAAGGCCTGAGTTAAAGTTCAGGTTTTCCTGAAAATTGAACTCTCACATCTTTTACAGATCAATAGTAAACAAGAAATTAAATCTTAAAAAAAAAAGAAAAAAGGAAGTTAACCTTGGATCTCTTACAAAAAAAATAATGGATGGTGTTAGAGTGTAGAAAAAAAGCTTAAGAGACGTGTAAGTCAGATCAGAAGGCTCTATGTGGAAGTGGCTTTTGTGGCCTAAATTTGTGTTTTAAGTAAACAGCAGTCTGTCATCTGCCTCACAGAAATGCAAGACTTATAATAACTTGGCAAGGTTAACAGTTTTTCCTTTAAGGGGCCTAGTTTTGATACAGCTCAGACACTCGGGACTGAAAGGATTGGGGTTTTTATCACATCCTAAGAGAACGATTGCCCTGCTGAGAGTTAAGGTTTCATCAAGGCTTGTTCAAAGCAGTAAAGTTTCTTGAACTGATTTTCGCTGCATCAAATTTCCATGACTTTGAACCAAGGCTGAGAACTGTTTTATTGGAATGCATAAGAGGGAAAGTGTTGTTAAATGATTCTACCTTCACTCTTGCAACTGCAGATTCCAGGGGGATTGGGTGGAATATACAGAGAGAAGAATGCAGGAAACTCTTAACAGCCTTGGTTGATTGGGGTTGATTGGGTTAAAACCTTCTGGAATCATGTAAGATGAATCTCTAGTCAATAAAATGCTGATGGGAAAGATGATTAATTTGAAGAACAATAAGCAGACTCCTTGTCATGTAGTTGGCTTTGTAGCAAATACATCTTTTTCTCAGTGGAATTGTATCAACATACATTTTTCTTTGATTTCTGGATATTGTTTTCAGTTTTCTTTTGAGGAGTGGCTTCACAATTTTTTTAGAAACCCCTTACTTGTTCCTGTTGGAATTTGTGTGTTCAGAAATTGGCCTTGTGTCAGCACATCACCTGTTAGTTGTTAAGAGCTTAATTTTCAAAGATATGATTTCATCTCCCTGAAGACAAGGTGGACAAAGAGGTTCGATGCAACAGCAATGTTTTAGCTTGAGATGTAAACCGGAAAAAAAGGAGGAAAAAGAACCAATTTGGGGGATGAAGTCAGACAATTGAATTGGCTATTTACATTGAGAAGGTATAACAGCCTGGAATGCATGGTAAGCTGAAGGCTTTGTCATTTAGGCTTGAGAGGAGTTTTAATCAGTAGTGATCAGTAATATTTTGATTGAAAACTATCGATAAATGAAGTTCAGCACTCTCCAGGAGTGGGAGAAGAATGCATTTGCTTTTGTAGCATCCAGTTCTGCAGTTTCTACTGTGCCTGCTTTGTTCTGGCCTAGTAGTAATTAATTTCATATTGACCATGTGTTGTGTTGTGTTCCAGAATTTGCGAGTGTGAAATACCAATGTAACAATACTCAGGGCAGAGTGCTGCCCCTGTGAAACAGGGAAATGCAAGTAGTGAAATTGGGAACTTAGTAGGATGTCTAAGAGATGACCAGAGTCTCTGAATGTAAAGGATGAGGAAAACTGTAAATCTGAATCCTGAAAGCTTCATTCAGGATGAGGTTTCTGTGGGGACTTCTGGCACTTTTTGGTTGTGTTTGAGTAGGAAACGTCTTGAGAACAGCTTTTCCTGTGGTCTTATCTCAAGCTTAAATATGAAGGTACACAACCGGTTTGCTTTTCTCCTTTAAAAATGTTTAACTGAAGTTTTAAAAACCTCAGCTGAAGAAAAGCAGTTTTAGTCCAAGTGCTGAGAACAGGCTTAGACCAGTTTTCACTACCCATATCCCAGTTCTGACTATTACACAGAAGTTTTTCAAGTGATCTAAATGAAAACTGCCTTGGAGATAAATTTTAAGAAAAATTTCTTAACTTTTAGGGTTTCCCAATCAACACTTCTACCTTAAAAATGACTGAAAAGAATAAAAATGTTAATCATAACTGTGTCTTTTACATCAAATTGATATGCTCATGGTATAGTCAAATTTCTGAGGCATCCATTCCTTTTTTGCTGTTAAACAGCTGTCCATACATGAATATATCACATCCTGATAGTGCATTTCTAATTAATTTTCTTTTCCTAATTATACAGCTCTCATGCCTTTTTCTGGTTTGTTTTATATCTATACTTAAAGCAGTATATGTTGGTTTGCATTTTTGTTTGAGAGTATTCAAAAGCACAGAAAAAGTCGTTTTTGCAGATGGAGTTTCTCTTCATATTAAATTGATTTCATACCTTCCAAACCATATAATATTGAAAAACTTGAGATTTCTCCCCATTCTTTTTTTTAAAATAGAGCTCTTCATGTTCTGTAGTTCTGTAAAGTGAGTCTTGTAGTTGCCTGCTGCCTGAGTGGTGGTGATGTAATTGTTCTCTAGGGGGGGAAATGCCTTGAGTAAATATATGAAATGAATGGAATAGACATTATGCAACTTCCATCCTTTTTGTGAGGCCTCATTTTTGTGAAACATTTTTGTTTTGGTCTTCTGGCTGGATAAATACAAGCTGAGTGAAACCTGATGCCATGGAAGCTCTTAACACTTTCTTTTGCCTCAGTAATTCTAAGCAAAGCTTTCTCTCTTGACCCTGCTCAGTTGCTGGAGTTGATTTTTAAATATCTCTTTTTTCCTACTGTGGGAAGATTACTTTTAATGAAACAGAACTCCTCAATGACTCTAACCTTTGAACCTGATAGAATGACACTTCCAAAGATGGGTTCACCCAAGAGTTCAAGTCCAGTCTCAATTTTAAATACTTTTTTCCACCTATTCCTTTTTCCAGGTAAATCCACAGTTACTCTTCTGAAAATTTGAATCAGCTCCCTTACAAAGAGATCTAGATTTTCCTCTAATTTGAAATTGGTTTAAAAAATGGGCAAAACACCATTTAAATCTTCAGAATTAAAGCAGCATAAAACAGATGTGAAAGTAGTGCTGTCTGAAAAAAAAAAATCCAGGCAAGTAGTCTGAATCCTGTCTGCATCCAGAAAGTCTTTATTTCCAGCATTTCTAAGTGCTCTGATCTGTTGCATTTGGATTAGGTTTGTCTCTTGTCAGTTCTAAATCAAAAAGCTGTTGCCTATGTTGGCTTCAGCTTGAATACCTCCTAATCCTCTGTTTTTAAATAGGAGAGTCTCCCTCTGACCAGACCTGTGTACATAGCTGAGTTTGGCAGTTCCCAGTGCTGTTGGTCTCTCTGCATGTACAAGCAATACTTGATTATTGTTGGAGCACTGAGGAGAAGGCCAGAAGAGAAATTCCACCCTCCATGGCCTCCTCCTCTCTCCCTCTCCCCGAGCTCCTCTTTTGTGGTCCCCAACAGCAGTGCAAAGCGTTCTCTTCCTGAAGAGGAAGTGGGGTACCTCAACTTCCCTAAAGGACCATTAGAAAACTGTAATTTCAAAATGAGTTTCCTGTCCAAGGAAGAGGGCTTAGCGCTTGCAAGAACAGTTCTCCACTGTACGAGGCAGACATTTTAGTTTTATGAGGAACAAATAAAACATTCCTCTGTGCTTTACAGGCATAACACTTTCTTAGAGTCTTTAGTTGCAGAATGGTCTGTCTGCATAGCTGAGAGCAACACGGCCTGACTGTTCAGCTGGGCCTGGCCTGAAAGCAGCAGAGCTGGGGGAGCAGGGGCAAACCAAAAAGCAGCAAAGCCTTCCCTTGCTTTGCAACTGGGATTAAGGCTGAGATGCAAACAGTTGCATTCCTGGTGTGGAGAGGTGGAGGTGGTGGCTTTAATCAGTGACAGAGCCTCGCTGAGGTCTGTGGGGATGCCCAGGGTGTGTCGCTCTGATTTTTCAGATTTTTCTGATGTACTTTCTAACTTGATTTTTTTTATAGTTTGTAGTATTTTCTCACACACAAGTGTTATAATTAGAAATACGTTTTTGTTAAGATGAGGTTGTTTTTCATACTTTCTCTTGGTGTGAAAAACAACTGATGGACAGTTGTCTTGACCAACGGGATGGGAGAGGTGTCAACCTTCTCCTCCAATCCCTGGTCTGTGTGGAAATCCTATAAATTTAGAGTCAGATGTTTTAATAAATAGTTTTTAGCCTTCTTCACCAAGAGTGTCCATGTGTGTCCTTGCATGTCCAAGAGTGACAAGGGTGTAGCCAGGATTTCCCCCTGTCCCCTGGGAGGTGATGCAGGGCTTTGCCACCACAGGCTGCAGGCAGCTAAACCTCATGTGTCTGAGCTGGGCCTTGCAAGAACTGTGTGAAAAGGATTATGCCACCTGAATTCTGTTCTTTGGAGGTGTGGAAAGCATGGGCAGGTTGACCTTACCCTGCTAATCCTGCTTTAAAAATAAATTAAAGCAATTGTTGTCAGCATGAAATGTTGAGTTACTTCGGGGATTTAGACTTAATATTCTGCCTCATGCTATAATAAAGTTAATTGTGTGCTTTGAAGAATACAAAAATGGTGAAAACACACCAAAATTCTCTCTGAAATTTAACTGTAAAATATCCAGAAGCAGCTGAAAGTTTCCCAGTAAGCATCATAGCTTATTATGGGACTTAGGATGAAAAATAATGGTGAATCATGTTAAATTCAGTCTAATGAGAAGCCATAGTCTGTGCTGTATAGTATTACTGAAGATTTGCTGTGTCCTATGGTAAAAGCATGTTTTCACGTGAACTTTGATTTTATTCTTTCTTGTTTCCAAGTTAATGCTTTAATTCAGTTCTCTTTGCCTCTAAGGCAAGCTTGTGGGAGAGTTCTCATTGTGTAGTCAGCTCTTAACTGTGAAATCAAGCTCATATATTATTGCAATGTTACATTTTCTTATTAGTGTGTAATAGATGTAAAAAACGACATTTCCTTTTTTTCCCCCTCTTTTTCTCCAAACGTTGTCAGATATCCAAGAGGAAATCTACCAAATGCAATAGTGAGACACAGATTGTAGAGAGGGAGATGAAAGGTTAGGTGTAGTGGGAACAGCAGTAGCACATAATTGCAAAGTCTGATAAACATGTTATGTCATTTTTTTTAATTGTTCCCCAGACTTTCTTGTAATTAATTGCATCCTTGCCCAAGGCTTGTTGAGCTGCAGATAAATCAGTTAGCAGATAATGCTCTAGCCTTTCTCTTCAAAGATCCTTGCAAGGAGAGCAAGTTCATCTTTCTTCATTCAGTAAAAGCCATTATATGCATAGCTGTTCAGCATTATTTTGTCAGGGCTGGAAATATCTTCTAAGGAAATAATTTATGAGGAGCAGACAAACATGATTCATCAATTACTTTTTCTGGTTAAAAGCTCCTTCTCAGATAGAGGAAAAAAAAAATCTTTAAATGAGTGTAGCAGCTGAATTTGTATTTTTAGTGTCCTAACTTGGATGTGTACTTACATGGTTCCCTAATGCTAAAAATGAGTCATTGAGAATAGTGTCTTTTCCAGTAATAAAAAAGTAGAAGTGATGCAAACCAGAACTCACATTTGACAGGTCTGAGAAAAAGACCTATAGAATTTGTGTACTGTAATCTGTCCTCTGATAGGAGAGGGATCCTGAGACATGAGCACACAGTAGCTTTGAGATGAACACTGAAAAGTGAGGAATCTAGAGAAACTGCTTCAAAAAAATATTTCTAGTTTAATGCACAGGACTTAAGCTCATGCATTTGTTCTTCAGTGATATAAAAACAAAATGATCATTTTAGAGTTAGATGTCTGTTGAGCATATCTACAGCAGTTAGGAGTACCATGATGTAATTCCCATACCTTTTTGCATGGATGCTAGGTAACACATTGGCTTTTCTTAATGACCACATTGTAATTAAAAGGAGCTTGCTTTTTCCCCAGCGGAAATTCTGGAATTGGCTGGAAATGCAGCAAGGGACAACAAGAAGGGTCGAGTCACTCCTAGACACATCCTGTTGGCTGTAGCAAATGATGAAGAATTAAATCAGGTAAGAAAAACCTCTGCCACGTGAAGGCCAGGATTTCCTTTAGGGCTTCTTAAATTGTCTTTCCATATAGCTGACTTGTAACTCCAGATCTCTGCTTATTGAGTAGCACACCAGGAAACACTCACTAGCATGCTGGCTGTGTAACTTACAACAGCACTCAGCTTAATTATGTATTTCAGCACTCCCAAAATGTGTACAAATGCAATGGAGATGTAAAATGATGTTCGCTAACACTATTACAACCACTTCTGTTGGACTGGGGTATTGTCATAAATTCTTCAAGGACACAGAGAAAATCCTGCAGATGCTGTTTTTTGTTTATTTTTAGTTTTCCTCTTAGCTGAGAACTCAGTGGGACCTGTCCTGTTCTCACTTAAGTCTGTTATTGTGACCACAGAATAGCTCTAAACTCTTGCACGTCTGTGTCCTTTGCAGACTTAAAGATGCCTGGTCACAAAAAAAAATTGGCATTATTATTACAGTGCTGTGGTGTCAACCAGAGGCAGTGGCTGGGATTAATGTACCTTTGTGTGAAACACTGTAAAACCTGACAGAGAAGGTGCTTTTTCCAAATCTATGTATCATGATGGAGCAGGAAAAAAATAATATTCCCTGAACCACCCTCCTTCTGGCTCTGTCTGAAATTTGGTAATACTTTCTGTTTATTATTCCTTTGTAAGCTTGGAGCCTCACTGCGTTGAGATTGGGGAGCAGTAAACATGAATCAGAAGGTGGGAGTACCTGGGGGACTTTGATGTCACTGTCTGTATCCTCCTGAATAGTGAATTAGTCTCTACTAGGTGTATAAAAATGAAAGTAGTTTTAAATACAGAATATGATATATTTCACCTCTGCTTTTAAAGGCTTGAATGAACTGCACACTTTTGAATATTGTTCTTCAACATATTTTTTTGAAGAAAGACTTCCAGGTATAGAGATTTGTATAAATGTTGCCCTCCATTTTGAAATCTGTTTTTCTAAGAAAAAAAAAATCTTTTTAATAACACAATTGTAGGAAAATTTTGCATTTGAGACATATACTGGGTTCTTCACAGTATGGCACCTGTTGTAGTCTCACCCTGGACTTTGGGGTCCCATTTTTGTGTTACAGGCTGCCCTGCTGGGCCCTCAGGTGTGTGCCTGAGGTTATCTTATTTTTCCTCATTGGGTAACAGCCTTCATGGCATGGGTTCAGAGAAACAGCTCTCAGGCAAGCCCTAGAGATGCTGACAGTGACAAGCAAGTGTGCAAGAAGAACACATAGTCCCTTTATGGTTAAAATCTAGTATATGGTCAGCTCCATTTCATGCATTTCTCATCTCTTCTTCAAGGATAATGGTGGAGAAATTCAAGGCAGTATGCAAAATTTGCAGTAAATCCTATTTTCTATGTATTGGTGAGTAAATACTGGAATTTCTCATGTACAACTTTTTTGGGTTTTTTGATTAGCTATTGAAAGGGGTCACCATAGCCAGTGGTGGAGTGTTACCCAATATTCACCCAGAGCTGTTGGCAAAGAAGCGTGGATCAAAAGGAAAACTGGAAGCCATCATCACTCCACCCCCAGCAAAGAAGGCAAAGTCTCCATCACAGAAAAAAACTGTATCAAAGAAAACAGGCGGCAAGAAAGGAGCAAGGAAATCCAAGGTAGAGTCATGTGTTTATTTTAAACCCAAACAAGCTTGCCAGCAGCAGCTGCAGGGAGCTTCACACTGGGTGAGCTCTCAGTTGCCTGTGTTGTTACCAGCGGTGATTTCAGTCACAGTGTGAGCAGGAAAGGAGCTCTGCCCTCTCCCTGGTGCAGCTGAACACCCTCAGGAGTGGCCCAGCTCTGCAGCAGATGAGCCATAAATACTCTGTTCTTTGTAAGAAACATTCTGAGGTGGGCTGGGGGTGTACCAGGAGACAGAAGAGGAGTGTCTGGGGGCTGTACTGGTCATGCCTTACAGGTTCCAGTTTGTAGGGGTAAGAAATCTTTCTAATGTGTGTGTACATGTGTAGCCAAGGATGTGTTGTTGTTTTTTTTTTTTTGCAAAACTACAGTTAAGCAGTAAGTTAGGCAAGTAGGAAAAAAAGTACAGAGGAATTCCACATTAAATGTGCAAGGAATGTGAAAGTTTCCTCTGGGTCAAGCAAAGCTTCTTTATTTGTCCTGTTGCTGTTTACTTGGTCGCTCTTCTGATTGTTTCATTCTTTTGGTTTTTTGAGCTGTTGAATTTAGTTTTTTCCCTCAGAACACCTATTAGTTGACATTTCAAATGCAGAATGCAGTGCTTCCAATAACCATGCACTAATAATTCCCCTAAATCTGGAATTTTTTTACCCTGCTTGATTACAAAAGCAGGAAGTCTGTTGTGGGGTTCTGTTTTTCTTCCACACAATAAACTGTATTGTCTGCTTACTATATTGGTATTTGGCTAATAGTAAACTCCTGGGGAATTGAAATAAAACCCATGAAAATCTAATTTTCAAAACACTTGTGTAAAGTAAAGCATGGTTACGGCTTCTAAGAGCACAATGTACTCTTGCATCAAAGTCATTTTAGTTTTTCAGTCTCGGACTTAGTTTATATACTTTGGAAAGGGACAACAGGAGAACAGTGGCCTGTTCAGTATTCCAGGTGTTGTTTTCTTGCTTCAACACAGATATTGCTGAGGCACCAAATATTTATATGAAATTTTAAGTAATAATTTTATTGAAAATGTGAAATTATTCCAGTTGAGTTTATAACCACAGCCTTTGTGAATTGACTTCCTTTTCAAAATGTTCCTAATTCTCCTTTTTGTTCAGTAAATCAATTAATTCCTGCTACCTGTTACTTCACTGCAGTAATGAAGTTGAAAAAATAAATGGTGGTTGAGGGGACCTCCTTCTCTCTCCTCCAGCAGTTTCACTAGAGTTGAAAGTAGGTGATGATGTTAAATAAGAAAATTGTTCAGCCCATTTCCTGCAAGCAGGCTGATAGAAAGTAGATGAATTCTTTTGACAGTGCTTCCAAGGACAGCTACATTACAAGGGAGAATTTCTAAAAATAAGTCTGTGAAATCTGGGAGCACCTCCCTTCACAGATAAAATTTATTCTCTGACAAGTCAGTTTCTAGCTCAGAATGAATGTCTGCCCACACACAGAGATGTGTAATCTTTGTCCACACAAGCCATTAGAAAGCTGTTAAAAGTTTGGGCCTGTTTATGTGTTTTCCTGTAACATTTAAGACAACTGTCATCTCAGCTATGCCCATTGTTGTGGGCAAGAGGAGGCACCTGTAGATCTGCAGACGTTGAGGTCGTTTTTCCTGTTGATCCCTTCAGCTGTTATCAGGCACTTTGGCTGGACTACAGGATAAAATCCAACACCAGTGTTTGTACAAGCATTTTATTGCCTGCTAAGCATTTAATGCATGTCATATATCTTAGTGTCATTAAACTGTTTTTCTCAGAGCCTTGAGTTAACTAATTAACTATATTTCTGGAAGAAGAAGCAGGGAGAAGTGAGCAAATCAGCCAGTGCTGACAGTACAACAGAGGGAACTCCTGCAGATGGTTTCACAGTCCTCTCCACCAAAAGCCTGTTTCTTGGCCAGAAGGTATGATCCTGCATTTTTATAAATTAATACCTATTTTTCTGTGCTGCTTAGGGAATAGCCCCCTCCTACTCCCCCCTTTTCCACCATGTATCTAGGTACAATGGACATTTCCCCACTGAGCAATTGAGATGTGTGATACCAGTTTCTCTAATTTCAAAGAAATTCTCTGAAACAACTTGGAGAGCATTTTAAAAAGTACATAAATAAGTCTTCATGTGACTACATAATTAAATAATTAGAAGGAAAGCCTGTGTGCTTGTAATCTGTCTCATTCATAAACAACATAATTGTTACAGATAAGCATCTGCCAAAGAGATTATTCTAAGCATAGAATGTATTTTTTCTAACAGTCAGCCCACTTCATTGCTGATGTAAATGATTTACAGGTTTTTATCAAAACCTATTATAGACATTTGTTCATAATAATGGTTTTATGCTGTGTTCTGCTTTGTGATTTACAGAAGTTAATGCTGTGTAATAATGAATGATGCTTTTATGAAAAGCTAGAGATCAACAATTGTTTTTTTCCCTGTGAATACGATTTGGAATGTGGGTTGGTTTAATACAAATACACATCTGTTTAAAGAGGATCCATTTAAAGAGACGAGTCATTAAATTAATTTGGTTTTTTATCCTGAAACCTGCGTTTAATTTGTGATGCAAAATTTTCCTAAGTAAAACTGCATCTTTCTGCTATCATTCAAAAATCAGATCATTTTGTTGTAAGCCATAAAAGATGAGACATTGTCCATTGTGGAATGTAACTCCTCTGACTCATTTTTATTTCATACTGAGGTTGTCCTCCATTTATCCTCCAGTTTGTTTGCCAAGTTTAACATGCATGAGAGTCACATTTTTTCCAGGACTTCTGATTTTACACATTTAATTTTACAGCTACAGCTAGATGGCTGGTTTGGTAGGGTTGTTTTTTTGTTGTTTTTTTTTATTTATTTTACTCCTATTAGAGGGGTGGTTTTTCAAATACATTTTGATGACTACATTAGAACTCAAAATTTATAGTCCACATTACTGTTTCAAGAACGCAAGTAATGTCAGACTTCTGGAGCTGATTTTGAGCTCATTTTAGTTACCATAGGAAACCTGTAATAAGACCTAGTGTTGTGTTCCAGCAAGACTGACCCAGCAAATCAGTGGGGCTTTGCTGCTAGGCTCAGTGGAAGAAAATCATCAACTCCAGGTTGATTTAAGTTTGGTGGGCAAAGCCAGTGTCTATTGTAGAGCTTCCCAGTGAGTCCTAGTACTGGGGAATGGATTTTCTGGCTTTCTCATCCACTTGGAGTCCAGCCCCCTGAGAAAATTACTGATGTAATTTTTGCATTGGGTCCTTGTCAGTTAGCTCTGCACATGAGAGGAACCAGGTGTCAGGCTTTTGTTGTAACACATAATGAAAAGAGAAATTAAAAGAAAATGAAAACCTGTTTGTCTCCTGTGAGGGAGCACTCCAAATCAAACAGATCATGTTCTGAGGGTTAGGGAAGGCATTTGAAGAATTGCTGCTGAAATCAATCAATCAGGATCTTTCAAACCTCCTGTGACAGTCTGGAACACCTTTCCAGCACATCTGTTTGCTTTGCAAAACCATTATCTGCCAGATCAGAAAATCCTTTGCTAAATGCAGAGAAGGATGCTTGGTTTTGATATCACATCATTCATAAGTGTTTAATGGAAAAAAATCTTTTTCTTGGCTCCATGTTTACAGAAGGGAAGGGAATTATTTGCAAGAGCAGTTCTTCATCCTTTTAATAACCCTAGATTTAATTTGATTCAAAAAACACAAATGAGAACGTTGCAAACCTGGGTATTATTCAGTTTTTTAAATTACAGTTACTGCATTAAATCTGTAGGTAACTGCTGACATTCAGCTGGAAATTCTTAGAGGTCATGAAATGGCAGGGAACCCTTCAATTATACCTGTAGAAGTTTATTAGTGCCACATTAATTATTAAAATCTAGTTAATATGTAAATGATTGCACATCCACAGGTGACATCCCAGTGGAAATGTGGCATTGTGCACATTAACTAGTTTGTTTTTCCTGAGAATTACAAAGTAGAGGCAGAGTTGTGGGATCTCAAGCCTCAGCTTTAAGCTTTGGACTTTCCAAGAGATCTCAGCTTGTGGTCTGCCATAGGCATCTTCAGTTTTCAGTATGAAACTCATACCAGAAAAAGCTTTAAGACTTTTAAGGTAATTTTGTCTGAAATTAGAAATGCCAGGCTTGGCTCAGAAAATACTTATGGATGTGCTGAGTGCCATCTGCATTTTATCTAACTAACATTTAATTGAAATGTTACCTCAAGTTATGTCCATTCTTTGTTGCACATGTATATGCAAGTTGTGTCTATTTATTTTTTTCAAGTGTCCCTTTAGGGGATCACTTCTACTTAGACATGCTTCATGCTATTGGGTTGTGAAATTGAGCAATTACTCATTGGAGGATTTAATTCCACAGGAAAAATTCTGATTAATTTTTTATTTGTTTTTGGCAATTGGATAGCTAACAGTGCATTGAGCAGTAAATGCAGAATTTAGTAAAATACTTAGCTGCCAACACATGCTATCAGTCATGGGCAGTTTTTTAAGCATTTTTTTGTTGTTGTTAAATTGAAATTTTAATTACCAGCTGGCTGTTATGTAAATCCATATATGAGTAGGCTCAGGGATAGATTTAAGTTCCAAAGCAAAAACAGTCTGCAGCTGATAGATCAGGTACAGAAACTTGTAGAGCACAGAATTAGGAATCAGAAAAATCACTTACAGAATGAGTAAAATATGTTTAGGAACATACTATAATCTCCACAAAACAGTCGTGGTGTGTGCATGTGTTTTGCTGTTGTTTTTTTATAATTTTAAAATTCATGAAGTTTTTTTTAACATTTTTGTTTGATTTGATTTTACTATTTTTTTTAAACAGCAGTTGCTTGTAGTCAAACTCAAGACTCAAACTCCAGTACAAATAACTCACCACGAGTGAAGTATTAAAGGATTCCAAGCTATTTGGAAAGGAGGCTTTCTTAGATTTTGTTACAAATTCCTGAACACACGTACTTAAAACAGGGCTGAATTACAGTCATTTTTAGTCAAAATCACCCTAGTTTGAGGTAACATAATTTACTTAAGCAACATATACAAATCATATGAAATTGCAGGCTTTTGAAAAGAGAAAGAAGGTTAATTCATAGAATTGGATGAAATGCAATTTTTTTTTTCAAAAATTTAAATATAGGGATGGTGGCCTCCTTAAATGTCCCATTCACTTGTATGGGTTTCATGGACTGGCTCATATTCCCTGCTAATAAATTAATATGCACAAAGAAATTTTTTGAAGAGTTAAGTTTAAGAACATGGGCTACAACAAACAAGAGATAAAATTCTGATATTGATGATACAAAGGGCCATGCCTGAAGATATATGTTATGCTCTCTAGGCTGAGGGCTTTGGATTAAAAGGGAAGCCTGGCTTAACTGCAGCTGGTTGCAGGAATTGCATAAATGAATGAGAGCTTTCTCCTTCATGGTTGCTTTCTGTATCACCCAAACAGCTACTGAAAAAATGATTTAAAATATATATTATAAACACAGGCATAGGCTAGTCTGTAGCTAATGTATTTCCCCAAATGAAAAGGTCTGGAAAATCTTTTGCACTTTTTAAGTGTTTAAAGTTTTGTCAGTGGTAAACTTGGGGCCTGTGAAATCAGATTTCCAGCAGAAGCTATGAAGCAGCATCACATCCTGCTCCAACCCTGGTTAGAAACTTCCCATACCTGCAGTTCTGACCTTTGCCAAGTTTAGCATTCCCATTAGGTTGCCTTAAATTGTAGAGTTGGTTCTGTGGTATGGGTCACATCCTATGAGGAGACACCCAAACTGAACATACAGTGCAGATGTGAGGTGCATCTCTGGATCTCTGTGCTGCCTTCCACAGTTTCATGTGTGCCCAGGGGAAATCCTCCTGATTTATAACAAGAACAAAATTGAAGGAAGTGCTTGAAATCTATGGGGTACTTAGAGGAGTAAATGGGCATTCATGGGTGGAGTTAAAAATCTCTGCTTTCATAAGGGACAAAAAAAAATTAAGCAAACAAGATAAAAACTAGAAGCAATAAGCACATAACATCATGTGCCTGCTTACAGTACCTCACCAGACATTCCCAAAGGCTGCAGAACTGCAATGAGGACTGAAGTGTTGTAATGCAGAACATGGTGACCACTGATAAGGAAAGAAAAAGAAATCACATCCCCTTATTGGGATGGAGGAATTGCTGGAGATAAGTGTCTGCTTTCTCAGAGATAGGCTCATGTTTGCTGACTTAAAGAAGGAGGAGCAGCAGCTTTGATCCTATTTCAGTGCAGAATGGTCCCAGCACATCTCTGGAACTGATGCTTAAGGGATCCTTAGAGTGTCCTTCATCTGTACTTGGGGAACAAACAAATACCCTCATTTAATGGCAAAATTAGAATCACAGAATAGTTTGGAAGGGACTTTAAAGCTCATATCAATCCACCCCCCCTGCCATGGGCAGGGACCCCTTCCACTATCCCAGGTTGTTCCAAGCCCCATCCAGCCTGGCCTTTGAACATTTCCAGGGACGGGGCAGCCACAGCTTCTCTGGGCACCCTGTGCCAGGGCCTCCCCACCCTCACAGGGAAGAATTTATTTCTAATCCCTAATCTTAATCTCCCCTCCTTCAGTTTAAGGCCATTCCCCTTGTCCTGTCACTCTGTGCCCCCATGAAAAGTCCCTATCCAGACTTCTCTTAAGCCCCCTTAGATGCTGGATAATAATAAGAATCCCAAATAGTGATCAGCATAAATCCAAAATAGAGCTTCCTAGTAGGTACATTCATGTTCTCCCAGTATGAGCAATGTTTGAGTCTTGTGTTTGAATTTTTTTGGGCTAATAACCCTTTATGACCTGCCTTTTATTTTGCATATTTGTTTGCAGTGATGCTATCTCCATCTGTGTTGCAAAGCTCACTTTTCTGCAGCTTCTCTGTGATTTCCCAGCTGTCCTGTTATTTCCCACCTCATGCTTTTCTTTTCAGCTGAACCTTATTCACAGTGAAATCAGTAATTTAGCCGGCTTCGAGGTGGAGGCCATTATCAATCCTACCAATGCTGACATTGACCTTAAAGATGACCTAGGTAAATGGGGCATGGGTTGACACAACTAACGGTCACATGGAAATTATGGAACCCAGAATTTACTCTTTAGGGCTTCATACCTTTAATCAGAGCAGAAATTCAAATCTTGCAGGTCCTGCTTTGTTGAAAAAGCAAATATTCAAAACTCTTTTTGACCAATTCTGAGTACTTGCAGCTATTGCTAGTCTTCAAGCTGATTTCAGTTCAAAAATTTTAAATTCTTTTCCATAATGATCATATGTGACTGTTAGCTATTTTGGGGGGTTTCTTTTTTGGATACATTGAGGACTAAAATACTTTTTTGTCAGGTTTTTCTCAAAATAAGCAGTTTCTCCATTCTACCTGCAGTCTCAGGGGGTTTATTTCGATACTTAGAGTAGGCTTAAAATTTTTTGAAAGGGCTTATTACATGATTAGCTATCCCCAAATCTTCCATACTTTGATTTGATGTTTAATTCCATCAATAATTTGTTTCCATTATGTTTCAATTCTTCCCTGTCACTTTTACATTCAGCTGGAAACAAATACTGGTATTGTACCAAGAGTGAACTATCATAGGTGGAGAATCACTTTTAAAGCTTTTCTCTTGTTTCAGATGATAAGAAATTATAAAGTCCTTCTTTAACAGAAGTTTATTCTTCAGCAAAACAAAAATTGCCTTTCATACATTATGTACTGAGTTCCCTTCTTATTTGAGTAGACCTGCTTCTGTCTTTTTTGAAGCTTCCTTAATGGAATACAACCCATAATTCTAATACTGCTGCATTTCCTATGGGAATGTAGAGAAGTAACAAGAAAAAAGGTCTAAGAAGGCTAATTTTTATATCAGCCTGTCTTAGAAATACATATATTTCTGCAAGTGTCTTAGCCATTCCAGCACATAATTAAAAGATATACCTTACTTTTAAACTATATGAACAATTATTTGTATTTTTTAGAGCAACTTCTGTACAACCCTGGCTACAAATACATCATTTCCTACATGTGAAAAAAACTGGCATTTTTAGAAACAAATGATGAATGGCTTTACATATGAAAATCAGTGCCTGTCAGCTTATTAGTGCTGACAAAATGGAGAAACTAATTATTTTGTTTGGCTTGATGATCATGAATTTCTCTTTTTTAAACAGATTCCGTATTTTAATGTCATGCTCTGTGGGGAACTGGTTGTTCTAGGTTTCTGCAAAGTGAAATGGGGCATTAGCTGATTTTAAAAACTTTGGAAATGATCTCATGTGATTGCTCTGACTTGTCATTTTAACATTTATTTGATCATGTCATACTCAATATTCCTCCTCCTGCTCCCTACACACACCTGCACACACAACTCAGCTTACTCCTTTGGCGCAAGGTTTGGAGATGTAAAGGTAGGAAAATATGGACGTTGGTACATGTGTAAATGTAGAGCCTGTGCTGGGTCTCTGTCCAACGTGGTTGATATACATCTGTTTACCTGTTGTAGTTGCAAGTTGTACAGGCTGACATTGCCACGATCGACAGTGATGCTGTCGTTCACCCGACAAACTCTGACATCTACACCGGTGGTGAAGTAGGTAATGGCAAGTTCAGTGCTGCGGAGTTCGTTTGTGTGTGCATGGTCGATCAGCAGCCACCAGCTTGTTGTAGCTATGCAGATCTGCATTCATTTCTCACTTCCAGCAGTCCCCACTGATCGTAACAAGAAATGAACAATTACAAACCTAGTGAGCGTTTTTTTTTGGGTTTTATTGCCAAATCGGCCCTTCAGAAGTAACACTGGAGTGCACCACCAAAATTGGAGTGCAGGAACAGTGCGTTAAATGCAGGCACGTGACCAAGGAAAATGAATTATGACATTGTTGGTTTGACATGTTAAGTGCCTGGATTGAATGTGGTTTGAGTCTTGATCTTTAGATTTCTAACCAGTTCCAGTGCACCGTCTCCATGCCAAGTTTCAGATGTTCACATCTGGATTCACGGGCTGGATCTAACCTGTCTGTATTTTCCAAACTCTCAAGATTAGCCTCACGGACCGAGGACCTTCCTGGCCCTGCTCCACGGTCCTCATACCCACAAGCCCAGGCTAGTGCTGCACACACATCAGTCACCTGAGCCACACGGATGAGAGAAGGCATGACAGGAAACAGGACAGACCTCTTAATTCAGCCATCTTAACTGTCCCCTGAGTAACTCTTCTCCTAGCCCTTCTCTTACCCCTCTCACATACAGAATTTTGAAGGATTTTATAAAATGGTAGAAGCACTTTGATTGAAATGCCTTGGTAATTTGAGAAGGCAAATCAGAATTTGGGCCAAATGCAGAAGTTGCTGGCAATGCTTAAGAACAAGTCAACTGATCCCAGCCTCTGCTCTGCATCTCATCTTGACCTCACCATCCCTGTGAGAATGGGCTCCCCCCATGCCTGGGGCCTTGTTTTTAGTACTGACTCGGAGGGGCACGTGTCCTGCACCACCTGCTTTTCCTGAAAGGGCTGCTTTCAGAGTAACAAGTAGAGAAATGTAGCTCTGGTCGGCCTGTTGGGGCAGAAGCACTGTGACTTTGCTGGCTAAATAATATGCAGAGTGTCATAGTTGCCTGTACCTGAAGAATATGCTTCCAAAGTCTGTCAGACCTGTTTAGCCAATGTGCCTGTCTCCTACCCTGTGACAAAGAAATGCTTTGCTACCCTGCAAAGAAAATTGTCTCTTGAAGCTAGACTGCTCGTTCCTTAGTGTAGGTTCCTGTTGCCTCTGACTGCTGTAAGAAAGAATAGAAGTGCACAAATGCTTAGCTTCCAATGATTAACTTTTACCCATCTAAATTTTTTTTTAATTTTTTGTTGGTTTTTTTCCCTAACAATTTAAATGTACTGGGGGCTTATCCTGAGAATTTTAGCGCCTAAATTTCTGCTAACGCTGTTTTCAACACTGATACCAATGCCTGCTTGGAAAGCATGAGATAATGATCTTATTCTCATGGGAGTGACACATATTTATGCCTGTGAGCAAATAAGCTACTAACCTTGAAGCTGTGAAGCAAGACTTCCATCAAGAAACTTACTAGTGTAGTGGAAAATGGTTAAATACAGTCCTTTGCCAGATTAAGCTTAGTTACAACATAGATGTCAAGTATGATTTCAATATAAACCCTCACTATTAATCAGAAGAAGAGCACAATTGAGGAGTAAATGCAGAATATTTCACTCATTCATACCAAATACTACTTTGTCTCTTCTTTGTACTAGATCTGCAAGAAGAGAGCTCAGTGGAATAAACTGACGTGGTTGTTCATTGCTTTTAATTATAAATTAATTCCCAGTAGAAGGGAAAAAGCTGATCCTTCTGGATTGAATTAAACCAAACTAGGCTAAATTCCATTAAATGTACAACAGCTTTGCAATGGCAAAGAAATGACCTACTTAATAGAACTTTGCTGTTCCTAGGTTCTGCACAAGGCTTAATTATGTTTCCCCTTGAAACAAGAGAAATTAAGGATTATGAATGTCATGGGTTTTAGGACTGATCAGAGTTCATGTACTCATGGGGAATATAACTGGCATATATATAAATATAAATAGGAATGATATGGAAATATATACAACAAGACTACCACTAGAATGGAAGGCTGTTTCATTCCCTCCCCATCCCTTCTCCATCAGGGTCATTTTATAGGACCCTGGAGTCAGCCACATCTGCTGGATGGGCTCAGCAAAGGGCACTGGGGTTGTGCTTTATTCACTGCCTTGGAAGGGCAGAGTGCTTCCAAGCACCTTGGTGCTGCTCTGGATCTACTTTCCCAGCACTCTCCTAAGACACCTTGCTGCTACAAATAAAGCCATTACTGTCTCTTCTAAGGGATTTGTAAGGTGATCCTCCCACTCAGTTTCACTGGCATAGGTAGCTAAGTTTCAGAAAATTCTTAGGAGTTTGCCTGAAGTAATTATATTTAAAAGCTTAAATGAGCAGAAAGAGCAAACTGCACTCTGACCTACACAGTCTGACCTTGCAATTCAGTTTTTGGCAAACTCTGTTGTGTACTGGTTATGAAAAAGCATAGCTTTTGTAATTGTCCTCAGCTTTTGTACCCCAAAAGCAATAAACTCCCACTAAAAAAATAGACTAAGGGTCACAGAGTCAGTTTTTGAATGGAAAACAAATGCATTGTTTTCAGCTTTTCAGTTTGGAAGAAATTTAGCAAAACAAAACAAAAGCATCTTGCAGTCTTCTTAGTTCCTAGAGCTATAACCTGATTCAGTAACTGGAATCTTGGAGGAGGGACTCTGCTTCCTGGAGCATATAGTATGTGCACTTCCATCAGAAATTGCATTTTTTTCTTTCTTCATCGGTGGAAATAAGGGGTGTCACCAAATAAATGTGTAGATCTTTAGAGATCCTAGTTTTGAATTTTTGGAAATCAGTTTTCAAAGCAATATCTCAAATCAGAGCCTTTATGATATCACTGCTTTTTACGTATCTACCTTTATAATTAATACGCACAGTGCAAAATTATGTGGGATGCTTATGTAGTTAGGAAAATGCTTTCTTGGGCTGTTTTTTCTTTCATTAATATTTAAAACTAGAGCTGCAAAATAAGATCTAAACCATTTAGTGATGGACTGCCTTTGTAAACAGCATACCTTTTGGTTGCCCTGACACACTGCACAGCTCTTCTACCAGGATGACTTTGTCCAGCTCCTTAGTTGTAGTTAGAGAAGTTCATTGGAGGAATGTGTTCCTTAGAGATTCTCCTTATTTCTGAGGCTCTTCCTCTTGGTTAAAGGTGGCTCAACAAGCTGGGCAGTTACCAAGTAAAGCAGCCCGCTGCACTCACGAGACTGTTTCATTCCTGGGGCCACCTGTTGGGGTCAGGGACCAAGATCAGGTGAGTTTCAAATTCTTATTGTGGCAAATGGCTCTTTAAAACAATTTGTAAGAGAAGAGGGGAAATGAATCCTAGGGGAAGGAATTACAAACCTTCAACCACTGTTGAGCTAGCACATTCACACTGACAGATGCTCATGAGAAGGAAGGAGTAGGGATGTCATGTCAGATGTTTTTTGACAGTAAATTCAAGTCTGAGAATGTTAGCAAGGGATACCAGTGTGAGGTTTTTGGGTTGTTAGGGTTGTCTTTTTGTTCTTTCTGTTGTTGTTGTTGTTATTTTTAATGACTAGCTAATTCTCAAGTCCCAAAAGGTTTAGATCTTACTTTGCAGTCCCCAAAAAAAAAATGTTTGGGCAGAAAACTCTAGAGTGATGTAATAAAAGCAAATGATGAGTCACATGTCTGCTGGGATCAGAGGAGTAAACTAACAATTCTCTGTTCAGGGAGCACTTTGGAAAAGAAAGGCGGCAAGGAGTTTGTGGAGGCCGTCATTGAGCTCCGCAAAAAGAACGGGCCGCTGGACATAGCCGGAGGTGAGGCTGCGCTTCGGGACCCAGCCCGGGGCTCTGGGGCTTGGCTCACACCCCCAGCTCCTCCTGCAGCACCACTGGGGCTCTGCTGTCTGCAGGCAGCTCCCCAGGGCTGGATGTTTGTGTTCTCCACAGTTAAACTGCACGCATTGCATCTTAAGTAACCTTTTCCAAAGCGCCTGGGAAATGGGCAGTGCTGTAGTGTTACAGTAGAGCCAGGCTGTTCACAGGTACGTGCATGCACACTCAGTGTTGATCATTAAGGGCACCGTTCAGAAAAGCAATTAATGAGATGCTTATTTTTGAGTCCAACTCTGTTAAACATCTGCTTTGCTGAAATGCCGCTGACTTTCACTGAACTTAAGCATGTGCTTAAAGTTCAGCATCTGCTTGGGTACTTAGTTTAATCAGTGCCAAAATCATCACTGTAAAAGCTTATGACTTTTTGATGCCTAGTTATCAAAATTTATGTAATATCGGAGAAAAATCTACTATGTGGGTAATAAAGTTTGATAATGGCAATATATAATTTTACACCATCTGTGAAATTGCTGATCCATGTTGTTCATATAGAAGGCTGATTCTGCCATCTGTGTTTATGCTATAAAAATAAATACAGTGTGCACAGTTTTGTAAACGAATCCTAACTACAGCCGAAGGGGAGATGTAAGAATTCAGCTCTGACAGGAAAAATTACAACTGTTTACTTCTGCAGTTTAATACTTTGGGGGTTTCTCCCTTGCTTTTTAAAAATTTTAATAAGTTTTTCTTGGAATTTTTGTTCTGCGAAAATATGCAGAATAAATTACTCACTCTTTTCTTTTTACTAAGATTGCTTACCAGCCCAGACCAAGCTGCTCCAAATAGGTGGCAAGTTGAAAAGAAAAGTTTCTTTTTCTCAGCTGTTAGTGCATCCTTCAGATCTGTGGGTTTCTTGGCAGTCTTACTCCAGGGCAGCTCTGCACTGCACTGGGATCTTAGGGAGCTGTTGGAGGACTCTAGAACAGAACTAATACATCCATTTATCAATCTTACACATACCCAGTTTTCAGATTTCTCAGTTCTGTGGGCATCCCTTTAATCTACCCATAACCAGAATGCTTACGTGGAATGTGACTAGCACAGAATAAGTCCATAGTTGGTTTTCTCTCTTATTTGCCATTTCAGTGCATTTGCATTTGAAGTAAGGGACAGCTGCTCCTTGTAATGAACAGTTGTCCTCATCAGAATCCCAACAAATTAATTAATGACTACCCTGGAAAACACTCCCTGAGAAATATTAAAGTTGGTCATGTGTATCAATACAGTATTTTATTCTTTCAGGGTGAGGATGATACCCACATTTCACTTCTGACTAGAGATCTGTCAGCTGCTTTTAATAGATTTTTCTTGGATTTATGATGTATTCTGAATCTGCCAACATTTTAGTTGCACATTATGACAGATTAACATTGCCTAACACTGAGGCTATTCAACATGTTGGGACTCCGAAAACCCATAAGAACATAAATTCTTATGCTTCGATTGTCCTTCAAAATGTTCTGGTTAACCCCTGCTCAGGATCCATATGACAAAGTCTATTTTCTCTTTCCTGCATCAGCCACGGGATAGTATCCATATGTGATGATCATGTGCCAAGAGTTACATCTACTATATTTAAATAGCAAAATGCCTCATAAACATTCCAGTGTGGAATAGAGGATTTCAGACCTCTAAGCACCTTTGCAAACCTGATTTTTAAACTTTTTTTTTTTTTTAATCTTACTGGTATTTTTATTATGGTTTTGTGAAGACCTGCTGCCATTTTATACCTACACTTTTGTGGGGTATTTTAGGGACTGACTCCCTGTGAAGGCTCTTGTGAGATTTCTGATAGATGTTTCTCTTCCCTCAGCTTGTGATTAGGATGATTTGCTTCCAAATACCTTTTTTTTCTATTTTTTTTTTTTTAACAAACCAAAGTTACAACTTTTTATTTGCAACCACAGCCCAGTGAGTTTGGAAATGACAGAGATGCTCTTACTCTGGTTTCTGGCAGGCAGAGCTCAGTCTGTTGTTGCTCTGTGATGGGAAGTGGTGAACCCAGAACGTGTTCTCCTGCAGAGAAGGAGGCCCCTCATCTGGAGAATGTCAGCAGTTTGTAGGCAGGGTCTGCTGCATGTTCTTAGTCCCCACATGTCCATGGTAATACTGTGGTGATAAGATATGATTAGCATGGTAAAAATTCTTCTTCATTTCTTTGTACATACAAGGCCCAGCCTGTTGTTGCACAAACAATGTGAATCAAACACTGCAAATCTGTAAATGCATCCTCTCCACCCTTCTGTCAAGAATGTGATGAAAGAGAGAAACTGAGCCCAGCATTGTTCAAATGATCTTGGATGACCTATACACAGAAAAGCTAAAAGAAGATCAGACCCAAAATCACACAAAACATCTTCATTGTAGTTATTCAAAGACAAAGCTGGAAATAAAGCTAGAATCTTAATTCAACTCTTTTCCATTCTTCCTTTGGGGTTTGCAGAGCACTAGTAGCTCTGAACTGCTCCAGTTTGGGCTGGGGTATGATCAGATGCCAACTGAACACACTGTACATTTAGCAGGAGTAGCTGAAGGTCACTGGAGTCATAACTCTTTATACCTGTCCAGAATCCTGGTATTTAATGTATCTCTGCAGTAAACCCAACCAAAGCATGATCATCCCTTGTCTTGGGTTTGGATTCTGACAGATACTGCTCATCTCCTTACCCAGTACAAATGTGCTTCCTTTGATGTCAGCCATGAATTCTTGCTCTCTCTTAAATAAGCTCGATCCTAGCTATGATTTATAAATTATCACAGCAAAATGCAGCTGGAAATGCAAAACACAAAGTCTCCGTAATCATGTTATGTTTTAAGGCTGTGTGATTTGTAATCTAAAACATTCTCAGGGGCTAAAGGAATGTCTATCGATTGTTTGCTATTTTAATCACATGTACACTCCTTTAATCCTAAAGAGAGGAAAGTAATTATGTTAAATTTTCAATTCTTCCTAGCTGTTGTCAGTGCTGGCCATGGACTGCCTGCGAAATTTGTGATCCACTGTAACAGCCCAGGCTGGGGCTCAGACAAATGTGAGGAGCTGCTGGAAAAGACAGTGAAGAACTGCTTGGCTCTGGCTGATGAAAAGAAGCTGAAATCAATTGCATTTCCTTCCATTGGCAGTGGCAGGTAAGGCTGTCAGGCAATCCTGATGCCAAATAGGTCACATTCTCTAAGTGCCATCTGGTGTTCCAGTCCCTTCCCACGTACCAAACACCTTGCTACGATGCTGGCTTTTTTCTTCCTTTTTTAAATCAGTTCCCTAAAAGAAGAGTTTGTTTTAGGTTTGTTCAGGCAGTGCAGTGTTTTCCTGAGTACTAGTTTCCTGTTAGCAGATCTCATAGTGATCCCTGCAAATCTTAAAGCATGCAAATGGGGTAAAGAGCATAAAACGAACTTTCAAGAGAATATTAAAAGACTTCTTTCAGACTATCAATTCATTCATATAAATTGGAGATGTGGAAAAGAACATGAAGAAAAGGGTTCTCTTTTGCCTAATTTTAGTGCATAATAAAACTTACCTGTCTTATGATGGCCAGAAGATATGGCTTAGTGTTTGTTTAAGCAGCAAACCTAAAATGCCTTGATTCTCAGGGTTTGCAGAGTCACTTCAAGCTTTCATCCAAAATCCATAAGCTGAATTCCATGCAGTTTACATCATGGGACTATTTCATTAAAAAAAAATAAAAAGACCTTAAAAACCCTTGCCAAAGTCTTTGAAAGCCTCAGTCTAAAGTTCAGATCTTTTGGCTCTGTACTGTGTGCCCAGTGCCTCTGAAAGTCAGATCATGCTCTTAAAGAGTCTCAGTCCAGACTGACTGCACCTTTAGTCTGAGGCTTCTGGGTTTGGGGTGCAGAGGGAGGCTGGAAACACGTGGCCCTCACTGATGGCTCAGTAGGAAGACCAAGGGCCAAATCTAGGCTGAATTACACAGTTGTGTCTCTTAACCCTGAACAACTGACCCTCTTTGAGTTTGCCATGAAAGAATTTGGCTGGTGTACAACAAGAATATCCTTCCCATTGTGCTGTGTTGCAATGCTGCATTAATTCTTGCATATTCTGTGGGCTAGGGCAGAAAACAGTATTTGAGGTTTTGGGTTGAATGACAAGAAAAAAAGGTTTCATTTAGGATGAATTTAAGCAACTTGCATCATACAAATCTCCTGCTAAGGTTAATTTGCATAGGTATCATTTTAGGGAGATAATTTGAGTAAACTTTGCAGAACAGTAGAGAAAATAGAGCAGAGAGTTCATAGCAACCTGTTGGATTAGCTGTCAGGGTCACAGGCTGGTCAGTACAAAGAGAAGCTCTGAATCACTCTCTAGGAGAAACTTCCTCCACAGATTAATGTGGAGAGTGCAGAGGGTCTGTGGAATTGGGTGTGTAAAATATCTTCCACAGAGCCCTGTCTTTTCTGGATAGCTCCAGCAAAGAACCATTCCCAGCCCTTGTTGTGAAGTAGGTGATTGGTACTGGAAGATGATGAAGCCTTGAGTGATCCTCAGAATTCACATTCTGTTCTGAAATCTGGTTACTGACAGGCAGGATCTGGGACAAGTTCTCCACTTGACATAAGCATGTCATTCTTACTTGAGCCAGTTGAAGTGGTGCTTTAAAAAGATGGAAAGGAATCAAAAGGCCTTGAGTAATATATAAGGTTATGTATTTTTCCTTTATTTTCCCCTTAATTAGAGATGCTCAAGTGTAAGTTAATTTTGGAGAGAACATAATATATTCTGACAGTACTCTCTACTTGTTTTTATGAAGTCAAAAGCATTAAAAAAAGAAAAAAGTAAAGCTTTAAAAGATAGCAAATGCCAAAGACACCACATGTATGCAGCTGTTCTAGTACAGGCATCTGTCAAGCAGACATCACCCAATAAACCCACATAAACAGTTTCATTCTCTTTTATAGTTGAGGAATGGGATTACATGAGGGCAGTTCAAATAAATCACGAGGGGAAATAAAATAGCATACTTGTAGCATTCATTGGGCCAGATGCTCTGCTACAGCCAACTTATGGAAAGCACAACTTGGGTGCTGTTCAGAGGTAGCCTGGAGTTCAGTCTGGTAGGGCCAGCAGGGGAAAAGGGAAAGGAGAGTTAGGGATTGAACATGAAATCATCCTCTGAGAAGGGATTTCATTCTGAGGCTCTGACTTTGATCTGAATTGACACTGGTTTGGTTACAGTCCCAAATTGCCTTTTCACAAGAATTTAACTCAGACCCATAGATCAATGCAAAAGGCTTCTGTTTCTTGCAGCCCACACATGGCCATCAGGCCAGCACCTTTCTGCTGATTTTTCTGCTCCCTTTTGTTTCTTTTGGTAGAGGTGTCCTCAGCAATGGATTGTTATCTGCTTTCCTGGCACTGTGCCTTCCATTCACCAGGCCACTCTTCTTTCATGTGCCCTGGTGTGACCACCCTGCCAGAACACTTAGAAGCTGTGTGACTTCAGAGGCCCCTGAGAGCAGTTCAGAAACAGATGCTGCCCTGTATGACAGTTCAGGAGCAAAATTCCTGGAAGATGTCTTCACTGTACATTCATAAGTAACCTGCAAGTGCTCAGGTGTGGAGGCTGCTGCCTCCTAAGCAGCTTCTGTGTCAAAACTGCTCTCAATTGATTAACTTCTCACAGAGCTGATTACCCCTGGCCAGGTTATTTGGCTTTAGAATAGACCAAGCTTTGCTCACAATACTTTTTCCTTTTTTTTTTCTTCTTCAATAGAAGAAAAGGTCATTTTCAGAAAAGAAAAAACAGTGTAAACTATTTCATGTCAGCATTTTTGAAATACCACAAACATTATCTTCAAGACAGCACATATAATGTCACATTACAGATGGAATGACACAAAATTGCTCTCTGAGAATGTTTTTGGGTAAAACAATGTGCAGCAAGTAGGCCATGACACAGGCAGTTGCCCTTCATATTTAGTGTGTTGCAGCACAGAATAGGAGGTAGATTACAACAGCATTTTATTACCAGTATGGTGCTTCAGTGAGCAAGTGCTGAGAAATGTAGAGATGGATTTAGCCCAGCTTCTTTGAACTGCTCAGGAAATGCTGAGAAACTCATCCATCTGTGTAATCTGTAAATTATTTGTAGTTTTAATAGTGTACACTTTCTAATGGGGAGTATTAACTACCAGGTATGTGTAAGTGCATGTCAAGGAACCCGGTGATGTTCAACAGGCTCTTTCAGGTTCTTTTTGGGTGCTGCTCCTAAGAGTGGTCATGTCCCATCACCTTCAGACTGACTACAGAGTGCATATCACTAGGGGAGGGCTCAGAATTTGGCAGGGTAAAACCAAGGTCTGGGTGAGTAGCAGTACTTCAGGACTAACACAGCAGCAAAGTTCAGGCCACATTCCAAGCAGCTGCCAGGTGTAATTCCAGGAGATTGCCATAATCTATAAAATTGAGATCATAAAGTTCAGGTCATACCTTTGTTCAGATTGTTCCACTTGTGCTTGACTTGTTTTAAGATTAGGTTAATCTATCACACAAGGATTCCTAGATAAAAATGTGAACAAGTTTGTAAGAAAGGTTGTCAGGTTAGGTCCTGTAAAATCCTGTGCTTAGTTACCACTAGTAGTGGTAAAACCATATTGTACTTCTGGTCTTTTCATGTTCTGTATCAAGTTCTCTGTCCCTTTTGACTTTTCTTTAACAGTTGCTTTGCTTTTAGGGCAGGTTTAACTCTGCAGCTCCACCACATAACACTGCTTTCCAGAACACAGCAGCTCTTCCTTTACTTACCTGTTAAATGAGAGTAATTGACCCACCAACTATCACGAGGTTCAACTCATCAGTGTGTGCAGACTCTGTATTCATATTTTTGGAACGCTCTTCTTCTGTTTGAGCATTTTAAGTCTTGCCTAAACCAACAAGTTTGTAGCTTTCAATTCAGACTGTAAACACTGGCTTGGCAGCTTTATTTACCATGAGGTGTCGGAGAAAAGCCGGAGCCTTCCCTGGGAGGTTAAACCATCAGAAGTTGGCTCAGCAAGTCTTGATTTTATTTCTTTTTTTCCTCTCTCCTTCTAGAAATGGCTTCCCAAAGCAAACAGCTGCTCAGCTGATCCTGAAAGCCATCTCCAGCTATTTTGTGTCAACAATGTCCTCTTCAATCAAGACAGTGTACTTCGTGCTCTTCGACAGTGAGAGTATAGGGATATACGTGCAGGAAATGGCCAAGCTAGATGCCAACTAAGCCTAGAAAGCTACAGTACCAGCCCCCTCTTCCACCCATCAACATCCCCAAATCCTTAACTCATTGTGAGGCAGAGCATCCCTTATTTTAAATTTTGCTCATCTAGGGAAATAAAGGTGGGGGTTTTGTTGTTTTGTTTTGGAATTTTACGTTTGTTTCGTTTTTTCCTCTCTAAACTGTTTTATGTTGGCACTGATAGTTGGCATTACTGCTGTTAATGCACTGTTATACCAGGCATTGTCTGAAGTTAGTGTAATCTAGAAGATTTTATAGTTTTATTTTAATGAAGTATGGATTGAAACAGGAAGCTTTTAGGAGTATGTAGTCTTTTACTTGTGAAAGAAACAGGCCAACCCTATTTTGTAACTGTGTTGTGGTGCTTTTATCAATACATCAAGTGGCGTTCCTTTCATTTTTTAAAAGAAAGATGCTATAAACCTAATTTGTGTTTGTTTATTGTCTTAATGATTCTGGAGGAAAAAAAATACAGAAACCCTGTTGTCCTTAATTATATTTACAATTTTGAAACTGTGTGAATTGATTTAGTAAAATGTTTGAACTGTTGCTCGTGGTGTACTTGGATTGATTTTTCATTTAAGCCTTTATTTTTTAATTTCTGAAAAGTTAGCTCTGAGAGGGATGAGGGCAGATTGGAATCAGTGACCTGGAAGCTTGTTTGGATATGCTGGGCATCTTCCCTGTGCTGGCTGCATGTGAGTGTGCTCAGTGACACTCACAGCTGGGATTTTTCCAGAGAGTGTTCACACTTCTCAGTTATTGCTTCAGACCCTCCTGTTCAGGAACTGCCCTAATTGCCTATTCAGTTTGGGAGGTTGAAGCCTTTTAGATCAAGCAAGGCCCAAGATTTTTTGAACTCTTTCCAGTCATCTAATACTGGATTGTTTGAAGCTACTTCATATTTTTTCCAAATATTTATGAGCCCTGTTTGTAGTGGTGGCCCTATCCTCTGCACAGCTGAAATCCATACCAGCTCAGACCTTTATGGAAGCCACTTGGGTTTGTATTTTGAGAAAAAGAAGTTACACTGTTAAAAGCTAGAGCATGTGGATGCTGCTGTGAGGGAGGCAACTCTTCCTTTGAAGTTTTTAGCTGATTTCTAGGTAGCAGGAAAACGTTTTCCATCTCTGTTGGAAACTTCATTTGCTGATGAAAGAGTATTTCACATCCAGTCTGGACTGGCCCAGAGCAACAAGCAGACCAAATCTGACTTTTCAGTAAGTTCAGGAATACCAAATATTGCAAATGTATAGCCTGAACTCCTGCAAAAGTTTGGGATGTTTTGTGTAGAAGTTCTAAATACTTGGAACTTCCAAGTGTAGAGGAGTAATGGTACCAATAACAGAAGGCAAAATTTAAAATATAAAGTTATACCCAAAGTTAAAAGGAACAAAGAGTAAATTATTTTTCTGCATCAAATGCATGAAGTGTTTGACCAGAGTATGAGCTCAAATTTTAAAAGTTTTAATGGCCAAAATGCATTTTGTGCATTCCTTAGAGAGCAGCTTAAGGGTCAGTAAATTAAATAAGGTGCAGTTCTTCGGGCATTTAATTGTGAAGCATCTGTACTGAAGTTGGATTGATCCTTGGAGTTCAACTGAACTTGCACTTTCCCCGAGTTTCACTAGATGTCACTAAAAGAATTGAAAAATATCAAAAAACTCTTAGGAGCAGCTAATTTGGAGTGAAATGGGCCTTGATTTTTTTCAGCACAGGAGGGGATTTTTAACACAGGAGAGCACACATCACACTGAGCATTCAGGTAACAGAATCCTGATCTGCTTGCACTGTAGAATTTACTGTACTGTACCAAATCTCGCTATTTTAAACTCTGAAATGTCAACAGAAGTGTTTATCCAAAGATATTTTCTAGGTGTTTGGAAGTACAACCTCCAGTGGCATTTAATAGATCTCTCTAACACTGCACTAGGCTGGAAGGGCCAACTTTTATCTTTCAACTAGAAAATCCTAAAGCAAACTGAATTGTAATTCAAATCACATGGACTTGCTTCTTCTGGCCTCACATCTCAGCTCCTTATTTAGCTGTGGGCTCCATAAACATCTTGGCTGTCTTCACTGGGATCACCTGTGATGTGCCATTTTATTTGCTGGGATTATGGTGTTTTTGTAGGAAAAAAACAAAACAGAATCTTTTGCAGTGTTGGAGCTGGTCTCATGCAGGACATTGCCATATTCTCCTTCCACACAAACACCAGAGCATCCTCTTCCTCCTCCAACAGCCCTGAGCTATCTTTGTTCACCCACATCTCCCACAGCCCAGGGAATGCTGCTCCAAGGCCCCAAAATCCAGCAGGCTCTGTCAGGGGAGCCAGAGATCCCAGAACAAGCCTGACCTCGGGCAGCCCGAGTAGATTATGGCACCTATTCAAGAACCTAAAAAGTAACATATCAGGTTACATTCATAATAAAAAAAACAAGAGGAGAAATTCCTGCTAACACGTGCACTGGGGCCAGGACATTACTTTGGGAATCTCTGTGGCATTTTACTTTCTGGAGCTAAACGTGCAAGCTTAACTTGCCAAAAATAAAAAAAATCAAAAAATCACACTTTGGGAAGACCACACATGAAAAAATGTCAGTGAGGTGCCTTTACAGCTTCTTCTCTTACTGTAAGTTCATTCTGGCTTTTACCTGAACACAGCAGTTAAAATAGATGTCCTCTAATTTTTTCAATACTTCCAAAGTAAAAAGTTTAAAAGGTAAAAGCATTTTGTGGCCAATAGCATTTTCAATTCTCACCAGCAGAAGTCAGGTGGCTGAGCAAGGATGAGGTACAGACATATGGCAGAGACTTTGCCTGTCCTGATCCCTGTTGCATCCTGGAGATCCCACTGCTCCCTTTCTTTGGGCAACTAGGCAAAGAATAGGTGGGACTGCACTGCTTCCATATGCTTGACTCAGAGATTACAGGTCTGACACTATATTTTATCATCAGTGCTTAAACTTACAGCATAGCTGAGAACAAATAATTGTTCTAGTTTCTTAATGAATTATGATTTTTTTAAAAAAATAATAGTTCGAGCTCTCTTAACCATAATATTGGAGAAGCACAGTGTGCAGCATGGTAACAAAGGCACCAATGGGACAACATCAGGACATCTCCAGGGAATTGTCACCAAAAATGCTTCCATGTACAAGATTTTATCACAATTGGGAAATGCAATTCAAGGGTCCATTGGGAGCAGTACCAACGTAATCGTAAGGATAATATGGAAATACAAAAAGATAGGTGTTAAAGGCTGGATGGGAGAGTGTGTAATCCTTCAATCACCAAGTGTACTAAGGAAGAGTCAGTGAAGTGACTGTAGTTTAGTAAAAATGGGAGGAAGAGTGGAACTGGAGTCATTAGGTGTGAGCAAAGCACTTGTAGAATTGCTTTTTTCAGTAAGAATGTGACTCGGGAACCTTCCTAATTGTCAAAACTCTCCAAAAACCAGACTAGATTTAGATTCCTAGGATGGTTTGGGTCAGAGGGACCTTAAAGATCATCTCTCTCCAACTCCCTGCCTTGGGCAGGGACACTTTGCACTAGGCCAGGTTGCTCCGATCCCAGCCCAACTTGGCCTTTAACTATGCCAGAGAATTCAGAAAAAGCACTCCAAAAGGGAAAATAATAACACACAGAAAAGATATCAGAACCATACTCAGATTGAAACAACCAGAGAGGCAAAAGTTTACAGAAAAATAAGGCTCCAGGTTTCCAGCATTCATTAGCACCAAGTTTTTGAGCTCCCTTCCCCTTGATCCTAGCTAAAATTGGGGTTTCTAGCCTGAGAAACAGCATTGACAGGAGCTGCAGGTGCTGGCTGCTCGAAGATGAGGTCTGCAGCCTGTGCTAACCAGTCACATACTCTGCTCTGTGCTGGGTTACAGAGGACAGTAATACCTCGAGTTGTAACAGCAGCTCGGAGGGAGCAGCATAATTGATAGGCCTGAAGAGTGCAGGTAAGTAGGAGGATTGTATTTATATCCCTGGCATGAAACCCAAAGGGAACCAGGCTATTGCACACTGGCTAAAGTGCTTCAAAATTGCCACCGATTCCTTTTTGTGTCAAGTTCTTCAGAGATTTAGTTCACTCCTCCATAGAATCCCACTTAATGCCTCCACAATTCATGTTTAACCATTATCACTAGCAACCTGCTCATAAATGCTTCTTCCTTGTTAGATTCCACGACCAGGAATCAAGGGGAGATGATGCTGCTGTTTCCTAATACAAAGGAAGGAGCAACAACGTTTCAGAGTGCAGCCCATAAAATCCCAACTCTTCCCCACTTTTTCACCAGCCTGGTTAACGGAAGAAATTTGATATTTTTGTACCTTGAAATGACTAACCTTCTTAGGCTTAGGAGAATAAATTAAAGTTGAGCCAAAGTATGCCTCAGCTGCAGCAATGGGCAGATTGATTTGCTTTCCATCTGGGAGATTAAATTCCACTGCCAAAAAAATGGCACCAGCATAATTAGCTGTCAGTCAAGTTGCAAAGAGACAGACTATGTGGGATAATTGAAAGCCCTGCAGCTTCTCATTACATACTACAGTAGCCCTATTTGCAAATTTCCACCTTGAGGAGGTTCTCCCAACATGGTCAGGATTGTACTCATTTCTCCTGGCACATTCTTGGGAAGTGAAACAGGAGTGTTGTGCAGGGACGGATTAATTTTAAGTAACTCGCTTAACCTAGGTTGGTTATAATATATTTGTCAACAGCTCCTGACAGCTCCTCTAGACTTTAATTGCAAACAAATCCAAACAGCTAGAAGGAAATGGTACATCTTCCACTCTGGTTACACCCAGGAGACACTTTTACAGGCATAAAAATCACCTCCCTCCCTTTGCCTTTCTTTTTTCTCTGCGCATTGTTCCTCCCACAGGAATCCTCCTATTCAGCAAATTGTAATTCATAATGAACCCATCAGTATGCGACATTACAAACATGTACCTTTCATAAAATAATGAACTCTCTATTCCTCCCCTGTTTCCTGAGGCTCGAGCATGCTTCAGTGATTGCTGAGTGTGCAGGAAAGTTTAGAAACGTAGAAGAGAATCACAGAATGGTTTGGGTTGGCAAAGACCTGGAAGTTCGCCTGGTTCCAACCCCCTGCCATGGGCAGGGACACCTTTCACTAGGCCAGGTTGTTCAGAGCCCCATCCAGCCTGGCCCTGAGAAACAAGGAGTCCAAGCCTTACTTGAAGGGCGTGGAGTTATCTTTGTGATGAGGCAGGAGGCAAAAAGGGTTTTAAGAGTAAAATATGTTACAGCTTTCATCCTAAAACTGTAGGGAATGTGCAATCCAGATTTCCCCTCTGACTACAATGGGAATCAGCACTGCCTGCACTCTCCTTTTAGGGTGAGATGTAATTTCCGTCCCTCTTCCCCACTAAACTAAGGAGAATTGGGTCCATCACACTCGCCAAGCTCCCAGTTTTAGACGAGGCACAGCCAGCAGCAGCCCCTGCTGAATTCCATCCTTCCCTCCCCAGGGGAGGAGGCAGCCGTGCCCCGCCCCACAGCTGGGCGTTACCTGATCACATCCACAATAATGTGATTTATACCGATGTCCCGACGTGGGAGGCATGGCGGAGGTTTTATTTGGTTTTGGTGGCTTCCAAGTTCTCCAACCCAGAAAAGTTACAGGTTCCCACAGAAGAGGGAGCCAGTGTCACACCTCCCACACGGCTGTGAAACCTCCGAGCTAATAAAGCTCGGACTAATACACTAATAACCCTTCTTAAACCAGAGCTTTCATTATACACGTAATTTATGTTCATCTTTAGGAGCACTGAAAACCTGAGCCCTCTTGCAGGCACAGATTTGCCTCTTGCCTCCCTGCAGCACTTCCTCAACACTGGGATGCACTGGTGTGAGCTGGGAGCCAAACTGGGAACAGAGCAGGTGGTTCATAAAACGAGTAAAGCCAAAGTAATGAGTTTGCTGCTGTGATGTGGGAGAAGACTGGGTTGGCACGACAGAGCAAGACAGAGACTGCAGAAAACAGTGTGAAACTATTCCTGATTATTCAGGCTCCATCAGAAATACAAACACACCAATCTACTCCTGTATCTAGAGGGAGTGAGTCAGGATTTAGCACACAGACAGGTCTCACACTGGCTTCTCCTCATGGAAGTTAGGAATGGGGAAATTTCCCCTCTTGTCTGTGCACAATGCCCCTTTATGATTTATTAGACAGTCCTCTTTTTTTGCCTCAATTACTCACTTCAAAAGAGGGTGGAAATGGGACATTCCTAGCCCTAATACTAAATGCATGTAGTCAATAAAAAAGAAAAAACACTGAAAAATGTTTAAAGGGAGGGTGCTTAAGTTATTGCAGCCCTTGGGAGCATTAATGTATGTGCCAACAAGTTACTGTATGTGGCTTTAACATGCTTATTTATTCTGCTGTGCAATAAAACTCTCTCTTAAATAGTGCCAAAACCTGTTTGCCATGGCAACCCCTCATCACACATGTGTTCCAGTAGTACTTACAAGCACCTTCTTAAAGAGAAATACACAGCAGGATGAATGTCTTGTGACCTTCAGGGCATTTTACAAAGCTTTAAGCACCCAAGTAAATATTACTTTGGATTGAAATATTTATTCCTTTTTTTTTTGTTTTTTTTCTTTTTTAGCAGCATTAAGCAGTGAAGCAAAGATTGATCCTTGCTCACATCTCTCCAAGTGGAGCTCTAATGACACAGACAAAGCACAGAGCCTGGTTTTTACCTGGCAGGGCTCAGGTGTTGCCAGCTGGCTGGGGAAGCATGGTAGGGATCAGCTGATCTTCTATAGTTTCAAGTGCACTGCAGCTGTTCCTGGTGTAATTAGTCATCCTTTGTACTGTCACAAGAAAATAGAAGTTTTCCCTCCTCCCATCCACGCAAATGTTTGCTCAGTGTAGCCACTGGTCTGGAATCCAGGCATGCACACGTCCTTAATAAAGCCACTAACACTGGTGTTACACTTCCAGTCCTGCAAGTGTCCCGGAAAGGGGTCAATCCTGCTTTCTTTCACCACTATTTAATTTACTGCTGTGCTTTAACAAAACTGGCAGGACCAGCTCATTTCTCACATCACTGAGTGATGCATGCATGCACCACTGCAGGAAACTGCAAGGAGCAGGTCTGGGTGATCCTGCCAATCATCCTCCCAGCACAGGACACTGCAGTGTGGGAATCCCATAGGAAAAAGGGCTCCTTGGAGAGCTGCCTTGGTCACTGCCCAACCACCATCTCTCAGCTGGACACAGCACTAAGCACAGGAGGCTCCTCAACCTTTCCAGATACAAATTCCCAGTGACTCAACAAGCTAAACCTGATTGAGGGTGGCCTGTTTTTTTATCATTATATATCATATATCACTGTTTGTCCTCTTGTGCACAAGTAGGAGCAGTGGGAGGAGCAGCCAGTCAGGTTCTGCCCAAGGAGTGGGGCTGCCCCCAGGAAGGCTGAATTTCCAGGAGTTACCCTCTCTGCCCTTCCCTCCTCCCTTCCTTCTCACCTGCTTCCCTTTGTGGGGTTCCCGCTCCTTTCCTTCCCCTTTCATTTCAAATAACATTAATAAATATTTCCCAAAGCCATCACAGGATGATGAGGCACCCTTACTCCCTGGAGAGGGCAGGGCTGGCTCAGCCAGCTTGGGTGGCTGAGCCCATCAGAAATGGCTGGAGGGGCCCCCTGAGAAGCCACTCCCCAACAGCTGCAGGGGCCCTGCAAAACTGCACGTCCTGAAAAGCCTCCACAGCCCCCCAGAAGGATTCCCATCCTGAAGATGGTGCTGCCCAGATTGGGTTCATGCTTGGAGCATCCCTGAGGGCGTGTTGACATCAGTGAATTCTGCTAATAAGATTGCTGGGGGGAAAATAAGAGATATTTTAGTCCTCTGGCATCATATAGAACCACAGAATTTTTTAAGTTTGAAAAGAAAATATGAGATGATCAAGTCTGACCATTAACCTGACATTGCCAAGCCCATCACTAAGTATCATGACTTTTTGCACAATAAAGTTCAGTTTAATCTTTACAGAAAGAAATCCATTAACATTATCAACCTCTCCTGGGCCATGCACTTTCCTCAGAGCTGACAAACCCTGCCCACTCCATTGCCCACCTAAATTCCTTGTCCCCAGGCCCTGCTGCAGACTGTGGAGGGAAAGGGCTGGTCCCAATAAGGCACAGGAACATTACCAGATATGGCTGTACAGACATTGCTTCCATAGCCAGCTCCAGGGAAATGCTCCTTCTGGCACCCAGGAAAGAAATCCTAGAAAGCACCAGAAAGCAGTTGTTTTAAAAATAAATATATGTATATAAAGCAAGAAAAGAAAACAGTGTATTCTTAATGCTCCATTATTAACGGTGCTCAGGAAGGGATTTTCTGCTTTGCTGGAGCATGTAACAGGCTTAAATAAGAATCCCTATCAGAATATGATTTTGTAATTAGGCAGATAAAATTTTGTTCTTGTAATGACAATATAAACATTCACAAGCTACATTGCTTACACATTTCTCTAAATAGCAGAGATGTCTCTCAGGTTGCATTTCCATGAAGACCACAAGTGTGTCACCCTGACAAACCACAAATCATTTATGACTCCAGGCATTTAATAGTGTTGTCCTGTTGGTTTTAGGGAGGCTTTCAGCTACTGGCTCCTGGCAGGATTCCTGAAGCAGTTGTGCCAGGCAGAAAGCTGATTTCCCAGCCCTGGGTTATTAATTAACCATTTCAGCACCAACTCAGGTGCATCCTTTAATGCTCAGTGAAGCCTGTAGAGAGCAAATCATCCTGAAGGCTGTTTTGAAGTGCCTCAGTTTTACTTTGTCTCCTAAAACAACATTATCATGCCTAGAAAGAAATAAATCATAAAATGGTTTGGGGTGGAAAGGACCTTAAAGATATCCCATTCCACAACCTTCCACTATCCCAGCTTGCTCCAAGCCCCTTGGACACTTCCAGGGATGGTGCAGCCACAGCTGCTCTGGGCACCCTGTGCCAGGGCCTCCCCATCCTCATGCTGAAGAAATACCCTCTTTTTTTCTTCTTTATTTTCCCAGTGACTAACACAGAATATAAACACAGCACTTGCACGCCTGCAGCTGTGACAGGACATAACTCAAAAATTCCAAATGTACAGAAATAAAGTCTAACAGCTCTGTACAGTAAGTGATTCCTTCTGGTAAACTGTGACCCACTTCTATGCTATCACAGCAAATATGCATTTTACTGCTCTGGCAGTGGGAGCGATCCCCTCCACAGTAAGTGTTTAAACAGATACATGCTTTGCTGGAGAACTGTTTTTGGATCAACTCCATGAGAACTCAAATTTGTGCTGAAATGTCTAATTATGAACACTTCTGTCATGTCTTACAGCTTCCTAAATCCCAACTGGAAAATATCTTTATTTTACACTGGTGTCATCAGTTTAGACAAACATATAAAGTTCCATTTATTGAGCTGCAATTTTGCAGTGCATTTGCAAAATTCAGAAAATATGTTAATGTGTGATTCCTCCTTAAGGCAGGCACAGAAAACACACACTGATCTACTCGTGCATGTGTTTATAATTATTTTTGTACATTATTGTGTCCAAATAGCTGTTAGAAAAAAATTCCAGGCTAGTGTGGATATGTTTAGTTTTACCCCAGTGTCCATAAATGCATAAGAAATCTCTGCTGCCTAGAGACTTCTGAAAGTCTCCTTCTAGCTGGAGTCAAATATCTGGAATGATACCTATTACTGCATCCCCCTGGCCTATCCCGTTATTACTTGGAGGCATTGCAATATTTTGTGTCATTACATAGTGCTGGAGGCATGAAAATTCTCCAGGCTGATTAGCATCTTAGAATTTCTCACACAAGCACCTAATTCATCAGAAAGGACTGTTGGGTCTCAGCTGATCACTCATTTGTCTCATTGAAACACTATGACTCCGTTTTAAGAGGTTTTTTATAGACTCGTATAAAGGAGAAAGTGAACTTTTTAACATGTTTGCACTTCACTAAGTCAATACACATAAAAAGAAGTACAACTGGGGTTCCTACATGGATATACAGCCCAGAAGTGCTAAGCTGGTAAAGAGATACAGCTACTAGCTAGGCAAGAGATTAACTTTATTTATTTCCTTTTCTTCAACTTGCTAACTTCTTCCTAGAGATGCAAGGGACATCCAGGAATGTGACAGCAGGATGAGTCAGATCCCAGACTCCCCAGAGAGATTTTTTTACCCAGTGAATTCATATCTGAATTTTATTTCCCCTTAAATCATTTTTCTTGGAATAGTCTGTGTTACTCTGTGGATTGTTTTGCTGTTGCTTTTCTGTCCTTTGAAAGTCAAATCCAAAAGCAGAGCAGGATTCCCAGAGCACTGTCATTCCTGTCTCTGTAGAACCTTACATGCAGCTCAACACACAATCTCTGTCCCAACATGGTTTTCTGGGAGCACTGCCCGGGTGCCTGACAGGAAGGTCACGGAGGAGAGGGGAGGATTAAGGGTCTGTTTCTCCTGCATGAAAGCCTGGTGCACTTGTCCATCCTGCTGCTTGAATATCTAGCAATAGTTTATAAAGCATGGTGGACTGTTTGACCATCCAAATTTACTGAGAGCATCTCCTTCTCCCCAGCATCCCTGCTTGTCCAGATCATTCCCACACCAAAACAAAGGTAGGAGTCATACAAGAGAGAGAAGAAAATCAAATTCTCTGCAGTGGTAATGTTGAAGGCACTTTCCCCCCTCTCTTCTGCCTGTGAGATGCTAAGAGAAAGACTTAGAGGAAGCAAGACAAAGAATCTCAGCAGCTGCAAGATGCAGAGAACAAAAGAGACATGTTTTTTAAATAGAAACCATCAGTACCAATACAGTTGTCTACTGCACTTTGCCCAAGTGAATTTTTATTAAGCTCTGTAAAGGATTCCAAATCTGACTCTTTAAAAACTTCTTTTATGTTTAAAATGAAATTTAAAATGGCAGGTTTTATTAAAAACCAGTGCTAAAGCAAGAGTATAGCCAAGAGAATCACTGAGATTAATAACATTATCAATTATCATTTAAATGTCTACATCTTAAATAGTCATCCAAAACCTGTCAGAAGGAAGAAAATCAGGATCTCCCAGCCAGCACCACCCAGCCTTTCCCATGGACAACTGCCCCCTCATAGTCTAACTTCCAAAATGTTCACATCTCTGACAAAGTTTAAAGAAAAAATGTTTGATCCAAAATTAATGACATTGGTGTAGCATCATTGATTGCTCAGTTTGCAAGAACCTGAGTGACACTCAGGAAAGTACCAACAGAAGGTATGAAAAAAAAGAAGAAAAGAAACTGGGCAACCAGAGATTCAGAAAGTCCAGTTATATGCAGAAAAGAAGAACCCTCACATCAGCAACACAATCAAAGTGAAACTGCAAGTTGTCTTGGATGGTGTTTCAGTTAAAGCTTTTCCAGGCTGAGGGTAGGGTTTTTTGTTTTCTTGAAAAGTACACACATTACCCAAACCCTCCGAAGGGTGGTGAAAGCCACAGAATCCCCAGCCATTGCCAAGCATCATCTTTTCCTAAAAATACTGTTCTAGGCTGTTACTTGACCAAAAAGTTGAGAACATTTAAGCCAGAGTGAACCACAGGCTAAAAACAATGCTTATTAGAAACAGCCTCAAATTATATGTATAGCTGGATACTGTGATCTTAAAGTTATATAACAATAATTCCTCATGGAAGATAATCTTCCTGGAAACAAGGGCAGAAATTTATGCTGCCCTCCCCTTTCTGACACTACCTTGAGAAATACCCTAGCAATTCATGGTTTATTACTATTAAATGAAAGTTTAAGGGATAAGATCTGTCAGGGCAAGCTGTTGGATCAAGATAAATACATACAACAGAGAAAAACTGTTCACAGCTAAGTCTAAAACCTGAGGGAACCCAACTTTTGACCAAGCTCCACAGGTTTAGTACAAGTAACTTATTGTAATAGCCATAACTGTATCAAGGGCATAACTGCTGCCTAAAATAACCCAGAGAATTAGGCATTCATACTTGGATAAATCTGGAGCTTCATGATGGCATCATTTGCATTTATAAAACAGGGATGTAAAGCAACTGGGACCCACCAAACCCACTGCTGTGCCCTGCCAACAACAGACGAGATTTCCAGTCCCAGGCCAATTTGCTGTGGAGGATTAGGGATGAGCAGGGCTGAGCCCCAGGAGCTGGATGACAGAAATAGTGAGAGCAACCCTAACACAGCCCCCAGTGCCCCCAGAGCACGTTCAAACACCAACATCAGCTGTCAGATATAAAAGGGGGTTGAGAGCACTGGCATGCAGAATATTTTTTCCAAGTCTACACCAAGCTTGCAGGGAAATCATGATTTATGCCTCTATATAGTCCCTAATCAGCCTCATGAGCCAAGAATTAAGGGAATCTTGAAATAATTGCAAGCTTCTTAAATGAGCAGCGAATTTGTTTTTCACTCACATCCTCCAGCAAAAAAAAGTTTTTCACTTTTGTGCTTCTACGTGATCCCACACCCTTCCCAACACCAGGCTTATTAACTTTTGATCCCAAAAGGATGTGAAGAACAAAAGGACTTCAAGGTCTTTGGGTACATGAATGCAGGACAGCAAGCCATATGCAAGCAGCTTTTGAGTGTTTCTACTGTTCCCCTGACTCCCAAAATTCTCTGAAAGACCTGGTGGAGTTCATGTTATGATGGGCAATTTGACAACAATCTGAAATATGTCCTATCCAAAATACAGTCTGTGACACAAATGGTCTAGGCAGCAAAAACAATGTTTGCCCATGTGTTATGATTCTCTGAACATATGGAGTAGCATAAACTGAGATTTTGAAATTCTTTAGTGTTTAACTTCATTGCCTCACTCAGTGTCTCATTAACTAGGTCTAATTTTAATCAGCCAGCAGAGGTAATTGAGCAGAGTTGTCTTCCAAAGGATGGTGGGAACGACACCAGTGCCCCATCACATTTATTTGAGGCGCAGCATTCCTGGAGTGCTTGTCATTCTACAGGCTTTGTTTCAGAAACCATGGGCAGCAGGATTTTACCCAGCCCTGGTGAGTCTAGAGGTCCATTTAATCATACTTCTCAAACAGGACTGTTTGAGATCCAAGTTTCCAAGCAAGATCACCATGACTGCACCAATCTCACAAAAAGGTGGGAAGAGAAAGTCATCCCAAAGACAGATTTGGGGGCAAAATACTCAGGCCTTTCAGGATTGGGACTGTTGATTAAAAGATCTCTAATTGTCATTAGCTCTAAGAGGTAAATTTTTCAGTCAGCTCTTTATTTTTTACTCCTTTCTTAAGACTACTTACATCCTTTTAATTAAGAAGCCAATGGCCTTCTGAGGGACAGACAAAAGGGAGGGAAACCCCCAGCCAAGTGAATAGGATCCACTCTCTGATATGCAGTTTGTGCATGGTTAATGGATGTTGGGCATTAATATTTCTTACCCTTTTGTCTGTGTTCTCTGTAATAGAAACCTCTGTCTAGACTGAGTGGCTACTACAAGTAATCCCAGTAATATCCAATAAAATCACTCTGAAATGTGATAGCTATAGTTATCAAGGAGCACCAGGATTAACTTGATTGATTGAACAATGGACTTCTGGTTTTTAACATGATCTATATGTGTCCCAAAAAAATTCAAAAATATACATAAGGTTGTAAAACCTTCAGTGCTGGGCAACTTATCATAGTCTGTAAGTGTACTGACACACCCTGAAAGGAGAGGGATTAGTGCTGCTCCAAAATTAAAAGATAAATGGCAATGGTCATAAAGAAATACTTTCACTTAACCAACTTCTGCAAGGACAGGACACATCACCCTCTCAGTGATAGCCAGCAAATAAAAACATAGATGCTCAATGTTTGCTTGGAAGTCCTCTGCTGAAAATACTGCAGCAGTCTTCATTTGTGATCCAAGTCCTATCTTGAGAACCACCTGCTTTTCCTAGAGTGGCTTCTGAAGTGTCTCAGTAAATACATCTTTCATAGAACAAGGAGAAATAAGTTCTTCCAAGAGGTATGAGAGCACATGGAATGCATTTGCTGAATTTACACAAGTAGCAAAATGTCCAAGCCCAGGTGAAGAGCATCATCCACTTCTGCTATGAGCCCACAATGGCTCTCCTGCTGACCTAGGTCTGCAGCTGTGCATCCAATGCCTTTGCTTTGGGCTTGGTTAGTTTATGGTGGGTATGTCTGAACTTTCTGAAGACTGAATCACATCAGTGGATAGTTAGTTGGTTAGAGGTACCTGGAACCAAAACTCCTGCACTCATTTCCAGCTCTGCTCATAGTCCTCTTTTTGAATTTGCTCAAAACCTTGAGTAGTTTGCATGGGCTTGTATGAGTCTGGAAATGAGAAAAATGTTCCTGCCTAGTAAAAAAGAGAGAATATTCAATAACTAAATGCATGCTTAAGTTGAAGATAAATTACTTCTCAATCTACACAAGTATCAACCTTTAGGAAAGTGGCTCAGTAAATCAGTTTAATCTAAGGAGTCTTCACCTAAAAAACCTCATTTTATTTCCAGAGTGCATAATCAGTTACCAGGAAATTGAAAGGGAACTATCTTGAGTTTGCAGCAGTATGCAGCTGTAGAAAGCAACAGTATCAATATCAGGAATTTTAGTGGGGCACAATCTCTTAGGAACAGGTTTTGAATGACCTGGCATCAAAATGGCATTTTTTGCTAATCTGTGATATATGAATAAACAACACATCTGCAAAGGAATAGAAAGTCACTAACCTTAACAAATTCTTCTGATGTTCAGGTTATTTCTGCACCAGATGTGCAATGATACAAAACATTCAGGCACTGTCTCACACTGCAGCAGTAAGGCAAACTTCCTTCCCCAGTACCTCTGCCTTCCCTTTTATAATGCACCTGTGGATCACATTTCCCTTGGTTCCTGCATTAAAATAGCAGAACAGGGGGGTCAGGTTTGTTTGAAAAAACAATTAAAGGAGCTCTCCCTATAGACTAATTGTTAAGTAGCTCAGCCTTACTCACCTGGGACTGGTCTGCTTGTTCCCTTTGTTCCTGCAAGTAATCCAATTTGAGCAGGGCAGGGAAGGAAAGGGAATTCTGAAAGTCCTTCATTCACTATTAATTTTTGTTTTTCTGGTGGAAACATTCTTGTTACTGCAAGCTGGGGCTCTACCCACTGCCCAGCTTTGCTCAAATTCCAACCAAATCCAACATTTAAAATGAGCAAGAGGTGAATACTTTCAATCACTTCCCATCCACCAGTCACTTTGGAGCTCTGACAGTTTCTTAGAGGATATGGTCCATGTCTAGCAAAACATGGTTAAAGAGCTCCCTTTGCTGACCTGACATTGAACCTTTCCCTGAGCTGTTCTCAGTGCAGGAAAATATTTATTTTATTACAGCCCTGCAGAACTCATCCCAGTCCAGGCACTCAGATTAAGACCAAATGTGTTGAGCTTGCATTAGATGAAGTTATGAGATCTGTATTTGGGATTTTATCTTTTTTGTAGATGCTGGTGGTGCTGAAAGGGCACAAAATAAAAGAATTGCAACAATAACAGTTCTCGTGGCAGCGTGCGGGTTCTGTTGGGGACTTCATAAAGGGGATAGCCCTAACCTGTGCCAAATGTTGTTTTCAAAGTCTTATGTAACACAAGTCTCCCTGAATCCTAAGAAATTCCTTTTACAAGGAAGTTCACGAGGCTCTCCTGGCTGGCTGAGCAGCATCAGCCCTTGGAGTCTGGGCTTACATCAGCTCCCAGCACATCACAGACATCTCCAGACCCAGCTTAGCAGCAGCACAACCACCCCAACATCTCCCGGGGGGAGATGGAGGAGGGAACCTCTCCCCAGCCAAAACGGAGAGGTTCGAGGTGGAGAGAGGTCACAGGGCACACGTGTCTCTAGGCATAACCCAAATCTGATCCTGGGAATCCTGCAAAGTGAGAGAAGGGACCATCTGACCTGCACTGAGACCTAACTCAGGGGTGCACATGCAGACACCAATGAACCACACTCATTTATTTCTGATTTTCACTGCATAAATAGCTATTTCAATAACAGTGAGAGAGCTGAAATCTCATGGGGTTAGACATTGATGAAACCATTAAGGAGTTTTCTCACCGAAATTTCTAAGTAATCCATGTTCTCATAGTAACAGCAAAATCCCTGTTTAAATTATAGTTGCAAATATCCTGTTTCTTTTTATTGCTGAGTTGATATATCAGACCTGGGATATGAGATATATGATATTTCCATTACAACCATAATGTCTCCTTGGGACCTATATGGTGTCACTGTGTATTACAAGACTTCAAGAGTGATCCTGAATACAAGGATTTTATTTACTAAAATATCACATATACCAGTTCCTGACCTATCTGTTGTAATACAAAGAAAATGAAAACTAATGAGAAATAAATGCTAATTCCAATATTTTAAAGCCCAAGTGTAAATTGCCACCTTTAGAAAACATGGTAGGGAAAAAGAGGGGGGGGTTAAAAAGCGTGAAATCATAAGTTCTTTTATCTGATCACAAGAGAAAAGCCAAATTAATAGCATGAGGGTTTATTGGTGTCTCTGGGCTTGTTTCTGAGACTGTGTGAAAGGAGCCCTTATAAAGGAGGCTTTATTCGAAGACACCCCCCAGCTCTCACACAATTTTCCAAAAGTGTAACAATAGATCACTAATACAGAAACTGAGATCTGCCACAGCATTATCTGTCCATCTACTTGAAAGCAGCTTGAGAGGCGAGGAAGGGTGGTGAGGTGCAGATGTTATCAATTAGCCAAAGAAGTTAACAAAACAACTTCAAACCGCAACAGTTGTTCCAGCTGAGAAGGCTGAGGCTTGAAGTGGGTATTGAGCTGTTGCTGTGTGCTCACTGCTTTTGTATGTGCTGATAGGAAACCAGTCAGACCACAGCTGTGAAATCCCAGCTTTGGCAACCAGATCCTCACTTTCAAATCCAAGGGGCAGCGGACAAGGCTTATGTTGCAAAGGATGCACAGTCCTAAGGTAAAAATCACAACTAAAATACAGAAAGGCTAAAATGTAAAATGGTTATTGATGAACAAAGTGAGAGAAAGACAAAAGTAAATCCACTTCTGTCACAGCAAAACCAGCAGTGACATGAAGCTTTTGTAAATTGCTATTAAAAAGAGTTCCTTCAAATCATGACATGTAGGCAACTGCGTGGGTAAAGATGATCAAGTCTAGAAATAAAGAGAAAATGTGCTTGGTCTATGCCCTGAAATGCCATTGAGTGAGGTGCAATTGCACAAAGTACACAGATATTTGCAAACACTGCTTCATCTTTGGACCATGCTGAACCCTCGGCACCATCTACTGATCACCTGCTAGAACACCTAAACTCTGCCAGAAGGAAAATCAGGGATTTGTATTTCCTGCTGACAAAAGATAACAGGCATCCAGAGCACAGGAGAGCCTAAGAACCTTCCTTCCCCAGGGCAGGACTCCCAGCCTGTGTCTCTCTGTGGGTTATTTGGTGCAGCCTGTGGCCATCCCAGCAGGCCCATTGCCCCCAAGCAAACGTGGTGCTGAAATCCAGCCTGTGTTTGCCCCAGGTGCACTGCAGTGACAGCACTGGCAGCAACCAAAGGCACTGCAGGCTCCAGAGCAGCCTGAGGACACTGCAGGATAGAAGGGCAGTGTTTAAAGCCTGTTGGAACAGGCAGTGATGCTTTCTGTGGAGCCTCCATGGCCTGAGCGAGCAGAAGCTGCTCATCACCTCTGCAAGTAACATTCATCCAGACTGCTTCTGACCTGGTGCTGCAAGAGTCAAAGCAGAGTCTAATAAACAAGTAACTCAAGATAAATACAGCTTGCCTGCAAAGTCATGATGTCTTGATGGTGACTAGCCTCCTGGGGATGTCCTTGGCCCAAAATCTTGGGTGGGTGACAAACACAGGATGGTGTTCAGCCAACAAGGCTCCATGGTGACAAGACCACAATGCAGAGATAACCAGGGACAGGGAACCAGGGTTACATGGATGGAAGCAATAGGAGGCCAAAGCAACCAAGGGCAGCCGAGTAATTGATCTTACAACAGTTAATTAAAAAATCAGTGTGATTCAGAAGAGTGCAGCCAGAGGTTTATAAGGCAGTGTGCTGCGGAGGGCGTGTGTTGGCATGGTTTAAAAGAAACAACAGCAAGAAATACAGCATTCTCTAATCCTGCAGTGACAGGAGAGAAACAATAAAAAGTTACTGTACCTGGAGTTTTTCAGTGAGCTCTACAAATGGGAATGAAAGACTTTTTTTCATTGCCTTGGAGCACAGAGCCATCCCTTTGTTTCCACAAGTCCTGCATCACATGGCCACTAGCCCAGAGCTGCAGCCAGCCCTGGGGTGTCGCTGGGGCTGCATCTGCCTGGTCTGAGTCAAACACTGCCTTCTCTGAGTTAACTGGCAAGTGGCTGCACCAGCAGATGAGCAGTTTGAATGAGGTCTGAAGTCACACAGCCGTGGCATCTGGTGCACCAGTCCTGGCAGAAAAAAGGGCTGAGAGAGGCCTCCTGGGTCACCCAGCCTTGTCTCCTGCTATCACAGGCACCATGTTGTATAATCCCCTTCATAAACAGCTGCAGCTGTGGGAGAAAGGCCTGGAATGGCTGAAGGATGCTGAAAGTGAGGTGTTACAGGGCCCTGAGTCAGGGGGATTGGAAGTATGTGAGGAATGTAGCTATGTGCTGTTCAGAAGAGCAACATAATATTTTATTAACGAAGCTGGAAAGTCATTTATCCAGGGAAACACCCAAGACCTTAATTATGCCAGAGAGGCATCAGGGTAATGCAGTACTTACTTTCTACTTCTGGCCTTGAGTTCAGAGAATTATTTTCTTCTGTTTCAACATTTGGTTGAGCACAACATGCCAGCAGGAGAGAAAAAAAACTGGTTTCCATTCCTGTGAGTACTGTGTCTGGTTTAAATCATGAGAGAAGGAGACTTCTAATGAGGCTGATTCATATAATGATGTATTTTACAAGCTATTCTTAGCAGATTCACTGCAATATGTCATTCTTTATGTACCATGAGAGATATATGAGCACACAAGCTTACGAAGGGTGGGGAAGTCTCTGAATAACTGGCCAGTTTTGCACCTCATGTGCTGGAGAAGGGGAAGTTCACACAGACTATTGCTTCCAAACCCTCCAGACCTCAGGTCAGCTGTGAACTCCACTCCAATAAATCCCAACATTACAAGACTCATGTCTTAAAACTTATTTCCAAGGAAGTGTCTCATTTTATTGCAACACGAATAGGAGACTCTAAGGTAATATTTACTTTGGTTTACATTTCATAAAAAAAGAAGACTGTAATTTCATGGAGGCTCTAACAGAAATTCCTCTTTCCATCCAAGCGGAAGAAATCATGCTCAGGACCTTTCCCCGAGGGCTCAAGGAAAGCACATTAACATGGCAACTCCCACTTTGCTTTATTTGTGAGTTACCCTTGCAGGAGGATGAGGCTGGAATTGAGACAAGCTATAAGTGGACTAACAGGCCAAAGCCTGTGACATTAAGGGGTAGGCAAAGATGCTGAGAGGATAATCCCAAAGATGCAGCTCTCCAGTTGATGAAGATCAGAAGAGCCAGATAATCACTGAGAGAGATTCTCACCTAGACAGAAGGTAATCGCAGGGGCTGTGAGCACAAGGGTGTAGGGGTTACTCCAGTTCTGCCACTGCTGACCCTCCCAGCACTGTGTTTTAAGATGCTAGAGGAGGGGCTGAAGCCCTTTTAATGAGCTAAAAGGATGAGCAAGAGGCCTGTTCAGACCAACAGTGGGAAGAGAAAAGTCATGTGCAGCGAGCCCTGAGCATGGAGGGATCAGAGCTGCAGCCTGTTGCAGACACAGGAGCTGCTGGAGCACAGGTGACCCCAGGAACTCTCCACACTGATCCTGGAGGAGCTCTGGCCAGCTGGGACAGCGCCACTGCCACAGCCACACCAGTTCCCAGCTCTGCCCACACCTGCCTTGGGACCCGAGGACGCTCGGACAGGTGAGTGGCTCCTGGCCTGGGCCCGCCCAGCTCTCGGTGTCTCCTGGCAAGCCCCAGGTGCTGCTGCGAGGGGCCCTGCTCCAGCACTGATGGAGCTAAGGGGGTTCTGGCAGGGGTTGCTGGCTCTGTCCCCTTGCTGGGCTGCCAGTGGCCCTCCTCCTTCTGGCCCGAGGGGCCACCAGAGAGTGATGCAGGCTGCTGCCAGCTCCGTGTGCCGGGAGCGAGGGACCCGGCCTGGAGCCCAGACCGTAGCTGCTCTCTGCTGCTCGCCTGCACACCAGCCCGCCTGGATTTCTTAAGGGCAGGCTGCCCTTACTAATTTTCTTAATTTTTTGTGGCCTCATCGATGACATAGTCATAACACCAGAGTCAGCCACCAGCTGCTGCCTATTCCCACGGTATAACCTGCCCCTTCACTGTCTTTCCTTAAATGTAATACGTGGTACATTTGTGTCTGGTACTTTCTCTTGTTTCTGCAACTGAAATTTTATCCGTTCATGGAGTGCCCGAAATTCTGCAGAGACACTTGGCCTGAATACTCATTTCATTGTTGAAAGCCAATACTGCTTTAACAGATGCAGTAAAATTGTGAGAATCTAAAGTTCACTTTTCTGCTTTAACTGCCCCAGATGAAAGAAGTCCACTCCATACAGCTGAATGCCTCTCTTGCGTGCTGGCACATGAGCTTTAAAGGTGTTCTGGTAGTTTTCAGTCCTCTGTGTTGCCAGAGTACTTTTGTCCAGATCCTCAGCTGGAAGAGTTGGATGCAGCTATGCTGCAGCCAGCAGAGCTATGCTGATTTATACCCCCAGGCATATTTTTTTTATGTGTAGATATCCTTAGAAAGTAATCACCAGGCTCCCTCAAGCTGACTCCTCATGACTTGCAACTAGAGTTTCAAAGCAGTGCTGTTCCTGAAGGCTGGGTACCCCTCCCACACTGTGTAGGAATCTGTCCAAGGCATGAAGGAATCCGGACCCACACCAGTGGCAAATTCCCAGCCTCTACACAAAGTATCCTTCATCCTTTGACATGTTTGACTGTATAATTATTGTATTGCCTTGCACAATTTCAACAACATTTCATGACACAAAAACCTCCAGACCAAACTGTCAAATTATTTGCATTGCAATAATTTAAAAAATACAAAATCTGTCATTTCTTCACCTCAGGGAAATGAAACCAGAACGAGCCAAAGATTTAGCAGTGCACACCATGTCTATACCCCGTGTCTTTAGATTCTCTTTCAATATCATTTCTGCCATGTGAGTTAGACCAGTGCAGACCAGTTCCCTTCTGCATTTGCAGCAGTCAAACACCCTGTGGAGATGTTAGGCTCTGTTTAGTGTTCAGAACTCACAGCCCTGAGTTACAGGGCTATCTCCATCCAGCAGTACAGCCCCTCTGTTCTCTGCCGACCTTGCAGGTTTGTCACCATTTGAAAACAATTATTTTCTCCTGACTTGGCATTTTTGGCTCCTACCCAGCTCCTTGCAGGCACTTTGGGATTTATAGTTAGAGCTCCTCAAAGGAACAGCTATCTTAAAAGTTGAAATTATATCCAAAAGGCTAAAACATATCTTTCAGCTGAATGTGGTTTTCCCTGCCAGAATTGCTTCATATGGATCTAGCCAATTCATTTTCCTGCAATGTAGGGGTTGCAAGAATACCTAAGGGCTGGGACAGAGGGAAGATTGGGCTGAGTGTCTCTTACCACCAGGGACTTGACAAAATCTGTACAATTTACTTCCCTTCTGAGATGCTTTACATAGCAGACAAATGTGAATCAGATCTTCTGACCAGATAATTTTGTATGAGGAAATAATGTAGAATAAAGCAACTTAGGTGGTAAGTAAAGGTAAAACATTTTTAATGCTCACAAGAGAGGAGAGAGGAAGATCCAAGAATTATGACCAGACCCAGGCACCACTGAAGCCTTTAGTTCCCAAAGAGAGAGACACTGAAACACAAATATCCCAACCCTGGCAGGCTGTCTTCCACCATGCACCACGAGGCTGCCTTGCCAATGGGAACACAGGGAATGGGAACTCAGCATAAAATTACCTCAGCTGGACCTGTCCTCCTGCCTGGAATCAGGATCTTGACATTCTTGCCTGCTGTATAGTGTTAAAAATGATTGTGTGTACATCTGTATCCCAACTTTCCTGGCCAGTGTTGAGCTGTAGGGAAGCCCAAGAAAGCCTCTAATGTGGAATAGGGGGAACTGTTTGTGTAGCAAAAGTGAGATTCCGGACCTGGAATTGGTGCCATTTCCCTAGTCAAAACTTTGTAGGCCTTGGTTTCAAAGGTGACTGATAGATAAAAATAGAAATAAAATTATGTCAGTGTTTATCTTGCAGTCACCTCTTACTCAGTGTAGTCAAGGCATCTTTGAATCACTCCTCACAAACACACTAGCAACAACAACAATAACAAAAACTACCAAAAAAAAGAATAAATACCCATGTTTTTGGTGTACAGAATTTCTTTCCTGGGGTAAGGCCTCTAGCACCTCATGCTGTTCTCAGTTTTTATAGCTGTGGAAGGAAAGATGTTAAGCAAGATTTGGAATTTGTGCTTTGATCACTAGTTATGTCATACAGCAGGATGTGCCAAGTGGAACTTTCTACAGCTTTCTTAGAAACACCCTTGCACAGATCCCAGAAAGACCTGGACCTCAGCCTGGCACATTTCATACTTGCTGATTTCTGAAGTTAAAAAATAAAAAGAAGCAATGCTGTTAGCAGCACTTTGGGATGTTTTTGCTCCCCAGCCCTGTCACGTAGCTTGTTCACGGTGCAGTCACCTGGATGGCCTCGGTCAGGACCCCCAGTAAGGCTCCTCCTCTCCCCCCTGCTATGACCCACTCGTTTAACAGGAGACAAATATTTCAGCCATCCTCCAAGTCTGGTTTCTGCAGTTGCAATGCCTTCCTGAGGTGTTGGCTTTCACCTGCTTGTTAATAAAACATGCAGGTGACTGTGGTAAAAGGAAGTTAACCCACACACCTTTTCACTGCCAGTGAAATGTCAGCAATTTTTGGTAATGACTTTAGCACAAAACAGATGAACTGAATGTTCTGTGTGATTTGGGTCATTGTGACAGTGAGGGTCATGCATGGTCTGAAATGGAAATGGTATTTGACAAAAGAGGGTAACAGGAAACAGAATAAATAAAATAAATTAGTATCCACACTGGGTTTAAAAAGGATTTTCAAGGCTCTGCCATTGAATGAGTTTATTCATTTGCAATTAAATGCCTTTTCTCTCTCCATTAACAAAAATATAACATCTTTGTAGCTGTTACAGAAAAAAAGCATATATCAAGCTCACCTTTAAATAGGTATTAAATAGTCTATATTACATTATAACAGGTGGCCACGAGGAGGAAAACTGGGACTACTGAGCTATAACCTTCATGCTGCTCTACAGCTGTCAGGGGAACATGATCTGGGAAAATATTCACTTAGGAAAATTGATCAGAGACAGGGGATGATATAAGTCAACACCTCTGCCTTCTGCAGGGTGCTCAGGCTTACCCAAGCAGGTACATGAAATGGAGCTGGGCCTGCCTGTTTTATAAAAAAGCACCTCACTCATATTTGGCCATACTTCACTGTGGGGAATAATTCCTGTCATTCCTTCTGGTTATTTCTCCACACAGCAGTGCCTGAATGGTCTCCCTGGAAAGCATCCCTCACAGGGAGTGCCATCCTGCCAGGACCCTGCTTTGACTTGTGCCAGTGCTACCTGCATGAACTGATCCTATGGAAGTGTCTGCAATTCCTTGGGATTCCTTTCCCATCTGAGAGATCATCTTGAAAAACCATTAGTAAATTCTGTTTATAATTGGTTAAATCTGTTTCCTTAAAGAAAAGTGAAACCACCAGCAGGATAAGAGGGTCAAAGGAAAATTCCTAACCCTGGAATCCAATGCACTTTAGAATAAAATACAATAAATTTGCTTAGTGAGTGACAGCAGCACTTGGTAGGAATGCAGTTGTAGCCTATCATTTATCGAGCTGTGCTTTGCCTCACATCTTTATCAGACAGATTTCTTTGCAGAGCTTGGCTACATGATTTGGAAAAATCCCATAAAAATGCAAAGTTTGTTCTTACCTGCCTTTGCCCTCCATGCAGTCCCTTGGTTTGCAGTGGATTCCTGACACTCTTACCCTTTGCAGATCAGAGCTCTATTAGCTCAAGTTTTAGGTGATACTCAGATTGCTTTCGACACCCAGAGTGCTTAATTCTTCAGGCTGTCTGGGATATATTGGCATCAGCAGTGAATAATCCCTCCCAAGTCATCACATCAGGCCTGTTTTAGTAAATCTTTCCACTTATTAAAAACAAATTTAAGCCATCTAAATATGCTTATGTAAGGAGTCCTTTAAAAATAGTTCATAAATTTAGGAGCCAGCATACACTGAAAAAATACAATAAAAAAGAAAAAAGTCAGTGACATACTTTAGCCCAGTTTAAACTCAGCTGAACCTTCCCATCTTTTACAAAGCAAACAGGAGGTTTTGCATAAAAGCAGCCAGCAAAGTCTTGCTGGTGTCAAGACGTTCTTTCTGAAACTCAAGGCAACACTTCATCTGCTTTCTGAGCCCAGGGCTGAGCTGGTATCTACATTCCTGGATAGGCAGCTGGGATCTAGAGAGGTACATGTGCAGACCCCTGACACCCCAGCTCTGAGGAGCAGAGAGGGTGTCCCCTGGACCCAGCTGAGCACTCAAGCTTCTTGCATGAATCTTTGGGAGAAAGAAGTCAGGGAAGCAGTTGTTCAGAATAACCTGCAGGCTGCTCATGACAGCAGTGCTCTGTGTGCCGAGCTCTCAGCCAAACACTGGAGCCAGGATGCTGTAATGGAGAAATCAGCAACACTCAGGAGAGTTTCTGTCAAATCTTGGTAGGAACTGCATTTCACCAAAAGCCAGACTTCCCACAGAAACCTCCCTCTCTCGTACCCCTGCAAACAGAGCAGCCACTGCCTGGCAAGGAGACCTTATCATGCGCAATGGTTTGTGCAGGGAGACATCTCAATGCTCATGTCATCCCAACCCTCTGCTGTGGGTAGGGGCACCTTCCACTATCTCAGGTTGCTCCGAGCCACATCCAACCTGGCCCGGAACACTTCCAGGGGTGAGGCATCCACAGCTTCTCTGGGCAGCCTTCTCCTTGCCCTCCCTTCTGACACAAGGCGTTGCCCTTTGACTGCTGCTGAGACCTACCCTCATTTGTGGGTGTGCAAGAGGAGGTGCAGCCCCAGGTGTTATCATTCTTTGCCCTGTGTGCATGAAAATGGCAGTGGTTTGGTCAGTGTGTTCTTAAATCCTATGATCCTATTAAAAAACTGGACTGCCAGTGGATGGAGAATTCATTGGTATTGCAGGACTGACTTTTAAAGATGGTCCCCAGGGCTGACTTGAAGCTTCTGCCTGACAGGTGTATGTAATGTACCAGGATCCAGGGAGAAATCCTGTCTTGTCAATTCAGCTGAAATGAGGCAGCGAAGAGAAAGGACAGAGTCTGCAGGTTCACGTGTGGGTTAATTTACAGCATCTCTAAGTGTCTGCCAGTTCAGTACTTGGAAATCCTGTCACATTTTGTGAGACTGTGTGAATTATAAATTCCCACTAATGGCCTCACACATACGGATGTTTCAATAGTAGTTCCTTATTTTTCCTTTTCTATGTAACACAAAAGACAAAAGGAGTTGCAGCACATTTCAGAGTGATGCATTGCCTGACTGTGACATTACTTCCCTGTGCCAGTAAGAGCTGTATTTATCATTCAGGAAGGAAATCTTCTACACTCCCAATATAAGTAAATATAAAGCATTTTACTCTGATTTTTATTCAGGCAAATTTAAGCTTTGGATAAACCCCACTTCCAAATGTAGAACCAATATTTAGGCAAGTCTAAACAAAATTTCTTTTAATAAATACAAATAAAGTTTGGGGTCTGAAAATATCTTGCACCAAAATGTATAAACAGCAACACTATGCCTCACAACATTGCCACTGAAAGCAAGCAGGATTACACTGCCTGAGATGCAATGAAAGCAGAAAGATGTATTTGTACAGCACAGAAAATGTACTGAGATATCCAGAGAAGATTATTGTATCTTGCTGCCACAATGGCCCTTGGGTTTAAAAATAGCAGTTCTGTTGCAGAGCACTGGGATTCCATCTCTGATTTTCAGCTGGAACCTTCTGGTGGAAAGAAAATCAGAACAGATGTCTCCCCTAAGGGGCAGTGGGGAATGGCTTTAAACTGACAGAGGGCAGGTTAGATTAGATATTTGGAAAATATTCTTCCCTGTAAGGTGGTGAAATAGTTGCACAAGGTGCCCAGAGAAGCTGTGGATGCCCCATCCCTGGAAATGTTCAAGGCCAGGTTGGATGGGGCTTGGAGCAATTTCAATGACCTATGTATTTGGGGCAAGGGAGGTTAATATTTTAATCAACAGGTTGCTTTGAAAATATCCTCCACAACACTTTGACTCCATGTTAAATTACTGCCCAAATTTTCTATATTCACATAATCCTAGATGCTCTGTATCAATTACATTGGAAAAGTTGTCCACACACAATCTTCTGATACCATGGCTGGACTGGAACCCAGCCACAACCCCAGCAACCCGTGTCAAGCTCAGCACATTTATTGGTGCTGCATGTGATTTTCTGGTGCTGCAGTGCAGGGGACAGATGTGACACAATAAAGCCAGTGTCTATTTCATTTCTGGTGGATCTTTCCCATGCTGAACTGTGTGACTTCAGAATCCATTTCGCTGTGACAGCCCCTCTTGCTGTGGCTGCATCAGTAAGCTGTGATAACAGCTCTGCTCTCCAGGGCCACGTTAAGCTGCTTCAGGGCAGACATTTTTATGTCCTCTTTCTCATGCCATTACGCACAGGCTTCGTGTCCAAGAAAATCATCTGTCACTTCCAGTTCCTGCAGCATTATTCTGACAAAAATCAGTCACTACGAAAGTCCTTGATGTCAGAGGTTTCGTGAAAGCAAAGTAATAAATATTGCAGCAGTCAGCTTGTCTTCAGAGTCTTGGTGGTTTTGCCAGAAATCTCACTAACTCCTTCAACACTGATTTGTCAAAAGAATTTTGTTTGTTAGAGTTTCTCTGTTTTTCCACTGCTTTTACTTCCCCCCCTCCCTTTTCCTTTTCTTCCCAAGGAAATGGGGGCAAACACAAGTAAGATACTGTGCCATCTTGATCACTCCACCATCTGCTAATGGTTTCATTCTTCTGACAATTTCACGTGCAACCTTATAAAAAGATCTGGCTCACTTAAGCTGAGAACTTCAAAGATGTACGAAGCTGTGTTGGACCAGTCTGTGCTGGTGGAGCCCTTGATAAGAGGCTGTGTTTGATTTCTGTGAGAATCTTTCTCTGTATCAAATGGCTAATGGGTGGGAATTTCTTCCACTTGTGGAGCTCAATTCTTCTTCAAAATGATAGCAAAGAAAAAATTAGTGGCCAAGGGAGGCTAACAAGTAAGGAACTTCTGAATTTCCCCCTCTATTCTGCAGAGAAGGCAAAGAAAGGTTGGACTTGATGATCTTGGAGATCTTTTCTAACCTCAATGATTCTATCAAAGCTGCTGGAATCTTTGCAAATGTTTCAATTTGGATTTAATATTGTCTTTTTCTCCTGTTAATAATTTCTCTGTGACAGCAGTTTTGTCAAGTGCAGAGTGCCCATCTCTCCCCAAATCCATTTTTCCTTTGGCTGGGGCAGTGAACAGCACTGGGGTGAAGCAGCAATGTCTGGCTGGCCCTGCCTGTCCTTCCCCAGCTCCATCCCATTGATTCTATCCAGCTCTGCCAAGCACTCAGCCCTCCCAGCTCCCATTAAAAATTCCCAGGCTTTGGGGATGCTCAGAACTTGCAGCCTTGTGCTTGGTCTGTCCTGCTTCCCTGGAGTTCCCTGGAGTACAGAACCTTTGTACCTGACAGAAGGGAACTGAAAATGAGTATTTTTTGCCTCCTAAAAGGCACCTTCCTGAATGTTCCAGTGGCTGTTTTCTTCACATGAACATTTTTCTATTTTCCATCTGTTAGACAAGGTCATGACATTGCATTTTGCCCTGTGGAAATTTTAAACAAAAATAAAGCTATTTTTATTTTGATTTCCAGCTTCTCTGAATATCAAGGGAAAGTGCATTAGCCCCATTTCTTTCAAAATGACTTTTTAATAAAAACATTCATGTTTTTCCTAATACTGAAAACATGGCTTTCTCTTCTCTTGAACATTCCTTGTTTTTCTTTTAAGTAGTTCTGATGAAAATTACTTTGGTTCCCTTTTACTAGAAAGCTTGCACGTAAGAAGGAGTAACATTGCCTTGAAATGAAGAAAACATATCTCTGATTTTAATCTTTTTGTAAAAAGCCTGACTTTTCTCCCCATCTCATTGCTCGTATTTTAAAAAATTATTATCAAATAGAGAGCAGAAAATCTTGAGTATTACTCTTTGGCTCTCCGTTCAAATTGAAGGTTTTTAAAATTCTTCTTGGCTGTTCACAAGCCCAGAGGATTTCTTTTGATTTTTTAAGCCTCTCTAGAAAGTGCAGCCTTTTCTCTGGGGACAAGTTCTAAAAGAAACAAATCAGAGACGAGGAATTTTAGTAGTCAGTTCACTCTCTGGCTCATTCCTTTGTCTCTCTCCTGTCAAGCCACTTTGATTCTGCATCCCCCACATATCTCAGCCTTTCGAGGCATTTATAAATTATAGAAGTATTTATTATTGTGGGGAAAATATGATCATTCACTGAACTCGTGGTGAACTTTGCACACATGCTCACTCCTTTGGCCCTGGGATTTTTTTCATAGCAAGGAGCCCCCTTGGCTTTAGGTCTGCAGGCTGGGAGTCTGGCAGGTGAGCTGAGGTTCATTCTGCAGAACCCAGAGCAAGAGCAAACTGCAAAAATGTATCCCACTGCATCCTACTCTTTTCTAAAATGAACCTGCAACTTTCCTTCATGTTTGTCCAGTTTGCCATATAAACGCAGCATGCACCATGTTGGTGTGTAAATCCCTGGGACAAATTTATCCATCATCCCACACAGCTTTATGGAGAAATTTTTGTGGGATTTTCAGTCCCTTTGTTGTTAAAATATAAATGTGTGTGAGGGTGGAATGTGAAAAACGTGTGGATAAAATTAAGGTGTTGTTTTCACTTTCTCAGGTAATATTGAAAGAATGAGTTGGTGTGTATTGAACAGGAATCTTGTCATTCCTCCACTCTTCCAACACTATCAAACAGGACGGTTCAATGGCAAAGGATTTGGATCATTTGGGTTCACACATTTGGGATATTTGGGTTCACACCTGGGTATCCTACCTGGGAGATTGATAATTCGTAATCAGTGGGATCTGTTACACCTCTGACTGTGCAGATACTCATCATGTTTCCTTTCATGCCCTTCCTTGATACTAAAAAGAACAAAGTTCCCAGCATGTGCTGTTCCATTTTTCAGCACAGACACTCTGGATTTGAGCTCAAGCCTCTGGAGAAGGTCACTTAATCCCCAAAAACACCTTCAGTAGCCCCCTCAAAGACTCCTCACTTACTGTGTCTTCTGTGATATCTCCCATTAACACTACCAGGGACCCAAACTCTGCCTGATCACTGAGTGATCTGTTCTCCACCAGGCCAGAAAATGAATGCATTTAATAAGGATTAACCCCAGCTGGCACTGGGGAGCAATAAATATCATAGCGCCAGCATTCGTAACGCTGCAGTTATCATTGTGTCAGCATTTCTGTTATAAACCAGGGGTTGCAGTGGATTAGAACTCAGCCATAAAATTTTCTCCAGGCTGAAACTTGGCATAAAAAAGAAATATCAGTCTATGATATTTTTTCTTAACATTAAAAAAAAACAAAACCTTTTTCAGTCTTTTTAAAGTTGTAAAAGGAAAGAATATGAGACTCTTCCCAAATTCTTTAAATCATCATCCAGGCCTCTGGGGAATGAAGAAAGATTCTGGCTGTGGCTGCATTTATGGGAGAGTTTTCAATGGGGTATCCGAAGTTCAGGGATTAAAGATATTTTTTGGTACCTCTTGAAAGTTAAAAGCTTTGCCGCATTATATTAAAGAGCTCAATTCTTTAGCAATGGGGCTTTACAAATATTTCTTGCTCCCTTTTTTATTCAGAGAAGTGGATAATCTGGAAGTACCAGGACCTCTAAACCACACTGAGTACCCAGGCAAGCCCCAGGTTAGGAGTCCCACTGTGCTCCCTCCTCGTGCCAGGCTGGGGTGGCTCAGGGAGCAGAGTGGGGAGGCTGAAATCAGGGTTGTTCTGAGCTGAAACTCGAGGTTTTTATCAGAATTATCACCCTGTCAGAAACCAGCTGCACTGCTGAGGGGACTGCTATGGAAGGAGGACAGTGCTGGAGCTATTGGGAGAAGGAGCAGACACAGAGCTGGGCAGTGGGATGTGAGGAAGAGGCACAGGGCTGGGCAGTGGGATGTGAGGAGGAACAGGCACAGGGCTGGGCAGTGGGNAGTGGGATTGCTGGAGGAGCAGGCTCAGGGCTGGGCAGTGGGATTCAGGCACAGGGCTGGGCAGTGGGATTCAGGCTCAGGGCTGGGCAGTGGGATGCCCGGGGCTGACATCCATCCCTCTGTTCCCCCCCCCACAGCAGGGCTCCTGGCTCTGCACAAGCTGCTGTTTGCAGGAAAGCACAGTTTACCCCACAGTGTACAAGCACATACTGCCAGAAAGGTCACCATTGTTTTGTGTAGACCTTAAGAGAAGAACATGAATTAATTTGTTCCCCCCAAATAACATTTTATTTTAGAAACAGGAGAGCTGGTTTGTTTTTTTTTTTGCTTTTTATTTTTTCTTGTGCAATGTGAGGTATAATACTGAGTTCCAGTTTCCCTTAAGAGCTGAACTTCATCCTCCTACTAGGATGGTTTTATTTTAGTTACCAAATATTTGAGGTTAAAGTGAATAGTTCATCTTTAATGGGATTATCTCTTTCAATGTTTGCTTTCATTTCAGTTTGAATTGCTCTGAGCATGAGAATCTAACCTCACCAAAAGCATATTTTTGTAATTCGATACAAACTAAATTTAACCTTTGACTCTCATCTATAAAGACGTTACTTTTTTCCACTGAAAAGCAGAATGTTAGATTAAAGATCTGCCAGTTTCAATTTCCAGGTTGCTAACCTTCCTGTGATTGGGTCCTGCACTGTGGAAAGCTGTGTATTCAGAAAAGGTATTTAATGTTAGCAGTAGCAATTGCCATGGTCTCATACCTGCTACTTTTAATGGCTAGCTGGAAGTTCTCTACTGATTTTTAACATAGACAATAATTTGCCTGACCTACACTGTACAATGCAGGACAACTCTTTGGACAGAGATATTTAAAATAAAATCTTCCCTTTGAGTCACTTTACCATGTCATCATAGTTCTTTTGTTAAACAAATAAATTTTATCCGAATGCTTTGGAATATTAAGGCTATGATTAGGAAAACTAGGTACATGTTCCCTCTCCTGAGAGCTCATTTTAAATGGGATACAGAAATGGAAACAGTGTCACTGTATTATTCTATAGATTCCCTCTAGTAAATCATCGGGAAAAGTGGAGAAGCCTGGCTTCTTTTTAGAAAAAAACTATATCCTTGTTCTCTGCTGGGAGAAACCTTCTAAATACGTGGAGTTTTTTGCTTCTGCTTTGATAAGATGAAGTGTTGAAACTTTCACTGACAAACCTTTTTAGATATTTGTCAGGAATTTAAGGGTGGGTTCTTAGGAAAGAGCAATTAAGTGTGAGTGAAAAATTATGATGTCTCCAGTCCTGGAGGACAGATGCAAAGTGGATCAGCTGTCAGACTCCTGGGGAAGGGATGGGGCTTCCCTGCCTGTCTGCAGTGAGGAGGTAAAGTGGGAAAAGGCTCAGTGCATACATCAGGACACAGAGGGGAATGTGGGTGCATATATTTATTTACTTAACCTGGAAAATTCACTATGTATTTTACAAAATCCTTTCACTTGATAACATTTCCTTTGTCTCTGTTTGTTACACTTTAAAGCAAAGTCTTTGTGTTCCCACACTCAAGTTGCATAGGGAAGATTGATTTGGATACAAAATTTACACTGTTAAATCTGTTCATTCTGTAGAGGAAAGCAAACGAGGGAAAAAAAACCAAAACAAATCAAAACAGAAAAGAAACCCACCTTTATTTCAGCTCTGCGGTCATCAGAGGAGAATACTGCAGCTAAAATTCAAATTTCAGATTGAACACATACTGCACTAATAAATGGTCAGCTTAGAAGCATTTCCTGTTTATACACTGTGTTAATAAGCATCCATCACCCATGTCACATATACGGGATACCAAATTCAAATGTCAAACAAAATGTAAGAGGTCACACATTTTCCTTTGCTAACTAAAAGTGTAATTCATAAATATTATTGCTACCAAACTCTCCATCTACAGCACTTGTTTAGAAATATGCACATGTAATATAAATTGTGATTAAGTTAAATGGGTATATTATTTCCTGTTTTAAGGGCGAGCAGCAGCATGAATTATGTTTTACTCAATAGGCATTTCAATAAAAACCTACAGCCTAACAAGCTGCTATCATACAGTTCAGCTGCACAGACTAACATGAGAAGGGGCTTATGATCCACCACTGATATTTCAGCTGTTTCTCTGTCTGTTATTTCTGCTGATGCAGAGAAAACACATTTTCTTAGCTTAAAACCTCTTCCTATTTTTTGCTATAAAAATTAAGCTTATTTGGTCGTAGGGGGTTTCTACATGCAGAATAAATAAGATAAATATAATCAACTAATGGCCTTTTTTTTTTCATTTTTACTGACTTAAGAAGTGTAGGGCTGGAAGAAATTGCTCTGTGAAAACAATCAGCAGCTCCCATGTTTTGCAATTACTTGTTTTCATTTGTAGAAATCAAACACTCAGGGACAAAATAATGGAGAGGTTTTAGAAATTACTTAAACATATTCTTGAAAATGGAAAATGTACTTTCAATGTCATGCAGTCACTAGATTTTCTAGATTTTTTGGCTAGCCTATGGTGTCTCTTTTTTCTTGATATTGAATTTTCAGTTAATTTAAAGCATTTTAGGACCTGATTCAGAATTCTCTGGGGCCATTTTAAAGACTTGCAAAGCTGTGAGTAGAATAGACTTTAATGATTTTGAAGAAAAATCCTGAAACTCTGATATTATGAGTAATGTAGTCACTGTGACAAAAAATTCCCCCTTCAGATCCAATATTGCTCACAAATACATCAAGTAAAGATATTAAAATTGAATTAAAAATATACCATTCCCCCCACATTTACATAAAAACTGCCAGAATTCCTTAGCTTTCTGTGTGCAATTAAAGAATAGGAGCAAAAGTACATTTTGCTTGGGTTTTATGTGAAGAGAGTCATTCCCACCAAGGAGCTGCAGAGCCCCAGATAAGCAGACCCAGTCACTGCTTGTCTTAAAGCACTGCATACAAAATGTGGTTGCAAATGCTGTCAAATCAAAGGCTTTCGAGGCAAATAAGAATGCCACACATTCCCAAGTTATCTACTCCTTTTTTTTTTAAGCTTTGGGTAAAAAAAGGAGGTTTACCAAATCACTGGAGTCTGGTGTTCTTTTAAAAGCTTGTAAAATGGGAGTCTGAATATTTTCTTTTATTAGGAGGACCATAGTGCACAGCAAACACAAAGAAGATTACTAAAAAGGAAGGGGTGCTAAGACCTTTAAGATACTCAGAAATGAAAATAAGTTCCATATTCTGAAAGTCCTAGGAAAACAGCCATATAGGATCACTGAATTGTATTTCAGAGTTTTTTACAGTAGTGTAAAATCTTTGATGTGCCCCTGTTTATGAAGTGAAGGAGACACCAAGGCAGATACTATCAAAAAGGAAAAATGCCATTCCATTTAAGTATTCCAGTAATGGAAAAAGAGTCTTATTCATTAAAATTTCAGCACTAATAAACAACCAATTGTATAAATCTTACCCTCCATGTTTTGGCCGCTGAATATCAGTAGTTAAAAACACAACATGGTGAAGTTATCATCATTAATATATATTATTGAGTGATTTCCTTGAAAACAGCCAACAAATACAGAAGAATTCCAAAATCAGTTTATAAATCTCTGTGTTGAGTTTGTTTTGCTGTAGGGTTATATTCTTCAGCTTTTTCATATTCCTGAAAGCTTCCCAGAAGGAATTCCCAAGAGACATGTCTGTTTTTACACCACAGCACATGTGAGCCTGTGCTGCCTTTTCATCCTGGAGTGGGAGAGAAACCCCCCGGGTGTCCGGGAAGCGCGGCCGCAGCTCCGGAGGGCGAGGCTGGGCAGCAGCAGCACTGAAGCTGTAGGGAGGATGTGGAGAAAAAGGTCCTGCCAGGATAGAACCAGACCTCTTGGATCCCAGGGGATCCCTGGAGCTTGTGAACCACAGTCCAGCCCACGAGGGGACTCGCAGAGCTGGGGGAGAGGAGGGGATGTCACTGGGCTGGGTGATGTGTGGGAAAGCCCCCGAGGAAAAGTTGAACGGGGCAGGAGTGGGAGTGCAACCCAGACCCACGTTGGGAACCCCTGCGTGTTCAAAGGAAAGGTTTTATGAGTAAAGACAATGTCCTTCCCTGAGTGAAGATCAAACCCTTCCTAATCTTCTGTTGCAACAGACAAACGACTTAATAACTGTCTGCATGTTCTCCACATAAGCTTTTTAAAAATAACTGAAAGGGTTTGTAGAATGAGTGTCCCTAACTGTTGAATAACGGGGACTGAAGTAAGAACGTATTTTCTTTTTTCTCGAAGAGGCCAAAGCATTGCAGATTTTTTCCCTTCTTCACAGAAGTAATACCATATTCTTGGGAGATAAAAATTTTCCTGCAGAGACAATGCAGCAGCATATCCTCTGGTCCAAAAGTGCTCTGTGCATGTTCCAGCCAATCCCAGGTAGCTGCTGGATCTTCTACAAAATTTGTCCTTCTGTCCCATGCTTATTGCTAAAATCCCTATTCCTTCTTATGTGAGGTTTTTATACAATTCATGAAATCTTTTAGTCTTCTAGACATTTTAGGAACATACAGTGATGATGATGATGATGATAATAATAAGAGGAAGAAGAAGAAGAAGAAGAAGAAAGCTTTATGGAAACTTAACCAGTGTTGCCACCACAGATATTAGCAGTACAGTGGTGTTTTAATGATGCTCTTTTCCCATCCTCCACAAGATCTATATTAATTAAAATTAAACATTACTACTCTTTAATAGGTTGTAAAAGAGCTTTGTGTTGTTTTCATTTCATACACAGAATTGTCTAAAGCACCACATCTACTGGTACAGGCAATAATGCTCAACTGTCAGGTTTCAAATTCTTTTGGATTTCCACCTGTGATATTTTACAACTAAAAAGAGATAATAAAACATCTAACCACTGATACAGGAACAGGGATTTTTAAAGGGCCTGAGGCAAGGATTTGGGAAGGTACCAGCAATGGATTCAGGAAAAAAGGAAATTCACTTAAGAAGCAAACACAAGTTTGAGCAGCAGTGATTTCTAATGCCTACTTGCATTGTGCATTATTTCACCAAAAATTAAATTTAAAACTGTGCATTAACCACAAATATACCACACACAATTTCCTCCAATATAATTTGGGGTTTTGTATAGGTGTGTCTAGCTGAGATCTCTGTATTTGCCATCACCCCCAAGGAAGGCAGTCAGTAGTCCCTCAATAAAAATCTGATTTGTGCACTAAAGACTCCACATGTGCTGAAAGGCTCAAGGTCCAGGGACTAGAGGTATGTAATGGACAAAGACTGTCTGGAAAGGGCTGTCCTCTTTGAATCCCTACCACTCTTATTTTGACTGGAAAAATTTAAAAAGCCCACAAACGTATAGTTCTTCCTTCAGAGCGTAATACACACCAAAATGTAAATAATGAAGGACTCCATTTATCACAAAATGTGATAAATGTGTTTGAAAGCAGCCTTCAAAGAGACAGAGCAGATCAGAACAGTCATGGTAACCCCATGGCCCCACAGGAAGATGTCACTCTGATGTCCTATGCATTTAACCTTGAAAAAAATGTCATTTGGTCAATGCATTTTCTTACAGGTTACTTAACTTTGAGCATTTTCCCTTTGTGTGCACCATGAAGAGTAGGATATGGGGAATCCATTTGAATTCACAATCAGTGGCCTCTTTTAGGACCCAAAGCAAAGGAACAGAAAGCATTGAGCACAGCAAGGCTCCAGCAATAAGTAGATAGAATGGAGAAAATTATTTGCCCTCTGTGCATGAGTGTTTGGCTGTATTATTTCCCACCAGGGCCCCAGTACTGCCCTGTATATGCTCAGATAAGCTTCTCCAAAGTCATTTAGGTTCATAAATTTTTGTTTTGCACTAGGCTGTCTATGGAGTGTGTTCCCCCTTCGCTTGCAGATGACAGTGAAGAAAGGAGTGTGGGATATGTGGGACAAACTACAGTCTCTGGGGTCAAAGGTGATTCTTACATTACTGCTGAGTGCATTTGTGGGAAAGCTGATCAGCCAGTAGGAAATTTGACTTCTGTAGTTACAACTGGAGTTCTGTATCCTGCTGTCCCAGGGCACAAAGGCTGAGCTGGAGCAAAGCTGGAGAGAGGCCATGTCCTAAAAGGAGCAACATCTCTCCTTTTCCCAGTAATGCTGCGGTTCCTCCTCTGTGTCAGAGACAAATAACAAATTCTGACAGGAGGAAGGCTGTGGGACACAAATTTTACATTAAAAGCCAAATTATATTTCTTCCTGTTTATAACTGCAGAACTCTGGCTCAGCAGAGCACCAACTCCTCCCAGGCACTGAACATATGCACAGCACAGACCTAAAGCTGCACTAAACCCTTCAATGGCAAATGAAACACAACGGGTAGGTAATGAGAGAAATTTTATCCATCTATGGTCAATTAAGCTAATTTAATACCCCAGCAACTCAGTGTATAACATTTAGCCCTTTCCATCACTTGTTTTGTTCCGCTGACATTCAATCACTTATTTTTCTCTGTTGCCAAAGGGCCACACCTGAGCTCTGATTTATGGAGCACAGTTGCAAGGGAAGAGCAGCTTCACTGTTGATTATTGCATTTCTGCTTAGTGAGTAACAGGTTTAACCTGCACAGGTAACTTGGAGGGAAATTGGCACAGAACCTTCTGTTCTTCCACCTGTCCTGCTGTATCCCCTGCTTTTATTCCAAGTGACAAGCTTTTCCTGTCACTTGTGTGGACTTTCCATGCACTGCTAGGTTACCTTGCAATATTTCTTTCCAGAAACCAATTGAGGATTTTGCTTTTTGGCGTGTTAAATGAGCCTGATGTTTCTGGGAAGCCTCAGTCTTTGTGTGCATGCATTGGCACAGTAAGCCCACCGTGTCTTGAACACATCACATTTATCACTGGTGCAGGCTGTGCCTGCAGCTCCTGAGCTGAAGGTCTGACCATCCCCAAAGCACACTCAGGATTGCTTTGATCTACTCACAGACAATGGACAGAGCTGAAATTTCAGGGTGGTCAGCAGCCTAACTGGCACAATAACCCAGATGGATTTCTAAACATCTGGATATCCCCTCCTAAATTTAAAAAAAATAAAAACCACCAACTTGAACTCAGGCAAAATTTGCAAGAGAAGAGGGAAAATGTGTCCAGAGAAACCCAGATGTTGAACATCTCGACTGGATGTGGTTTCGACTGATGGTGCAGCAGTGAGGGCAATTATTATTTCTTTAATAGGAAAACAAGATTGTGAACCAATCTGAACCAGCAGTGGCCTTCATTAATAAATGTAGTTTTCTGGTTTCCAGCCCTGTTTGCAGAGGTTCTGAGCACTTATAATTCATATTTAAGGCAAACAGAGCTTCAGATGTTCAGCAATGTTAAAGTCATTGAAGCCTATTGTGTCCCTTGAACCCCAAGACACAGCAGCCTTTTAACTGCAACTTCCCGTGGCTCATTTCCAGTAAAGAAACATAAACATGTGAGGTCTGCTGACTCTCTCTCCATTTAGACTCTGGGAACTTGATAAATGCAAAACATTTGCTTACCTTATGAAGAGGAAGTCATGCTCTCTATTGCAAAATTTTGATGGCAGAATGAGGGACTCGTTGCTGTAAAGCAAGAAAAATAATGCAAGAGAACTGTGTTTTCAGACAGATTGTGTGGATTATTTTTTATGATTTCTGACTGTTTTGACTTGGCAAAGCAGAAGCCTAACAAAACAAGTGATGAAGGCTCCTGGCATGTGACTTCTCAAATATTTAGCAAGTATTTGTACATTTTATTAAGTCAAGATGACTCATCCATCTTGACTTGCTTACATGTATGTTTTGTGTTCTATGCTATGTAGACCAATAGAAAGTGTTAGTCAATTTTTTTTTTTTATTACTGCAGGGTTTTATTTCAGCAAAACTATCTAGTTTTGATGCTGTTTATTTTCAGAACAGCTCAGGGTGAATTTTGTAGGTCTGCAAAACCACTGGCCTTTCTATCTTTTTTTCTAGGCAGAGGAGACATAGAAACGTAGTAAAATCTCAGTTTTCAGTTTAAAATTAAAAGAAGAAGTTGCTCTCCCTTTTATTCAGGGGTTGTGTTCTTGGCAATATAACTCTGGTAAAGACAGAGGAATTATTTTTGCCAAAATTTTTCCACAACTTTTTGCTCTGCAGCCAGGAAAAAAACAAACCCATAACCAAAGGTGTTTTGATTTTGGGAAGTTTCCATGGAAGGTAAAGTTTATAGGAGGGAGTGACAATGGCACAGGTATTTACTACAGGGGATGTGGACATTTTAATCTCTTTGTTTTAACTTCAATTTGTCCAATTTAAATGAATTTAATCTCTTCAGATCTGCAACAGCTTCTGGCTGCCCAAAAAACCCAACAACTGCTGGGTTTGCACGAGTCACCTTGAGGTATGAACTTGGCAAAATCACTTCCAGGATGCAAATATAGGTTTTCTCAGCTAAAATCATTTAATAACTGTGCCATGCTATTGTGCAACCTTGGGAGGGGGAAGATGTCCTTCCCCTCTATGGCTGCACAAATTCAGTGCTCCCATAACCAGTTTTTGAGTCCTCAGCTTAGCACAAGTGAGGTGAGCAGGTTTTGGACCAGAAAAAGGGCTCAGCCCACTCTGAAGATGGCAGCATGTTCTAGTGAGCTGCTGATCAGTCTGACAAAGGATCAGACTGTGCTGGTGAAACATTATGAAGTCATACAGGCCACAGGGCAAAGATTTGGGATATGAGTGTTTAACACATGACCTAAATGTAACTTAGCTTTGTTCATCTAGACAGATATTCGTTTAAGCCAGCTCTGAAATTTCTGTCTGAAGCCAGAAAACCACACAGCTAGACCTCATTAAAAAAAAAAAAAAACCCTGAGGTTTTTTCTGTGGAAAATTGTTATTCCAACTAAAAGAAATCTATAGGCAGTGCTTTTCTTCTGCTAAAATCTTCATCTTTTCATTGGAAAAAAGGAAAACCTGGACACTGATATATATATCCTGAAAAGTGTAAATTTTATGTATTAGTTCCTGCCAACAAATTGTTCTTAATGAAAATTATGTTTTTGTCACTTTTTTTCAGAAAAATCTTCCTAAGCTTCATCAGCTCCACATATCACTATTTTCTATTTTTAAACTACCTTCATATCTTGTTGGGTAAACATTTTTGGTTTTTTTACTGACCAACTTCACATCTTCAGGAAGGAGAATAAGGGAAAATAACTTACCACTAAACATCTCTTTTGCACTGATAAAAGGGAACAGATGGAATGACATGTGAGAGGTTCTTGAACTGAAAAATATGTGGTAGATACATAATGTACATGTCTTTAAACTCATATATAGGAACACACACACAGGCACATGTGCATGCACAGATGACACATCAACATCATGCACACTCTGCAAGGTAAATAAATGCAGATGGAAACAGATTTATGTTCCCTAGCCAAACACACTTAGCAGCATCCAAAAGAACCCAGAGAAGGACACTGGAGATGTATTTTGTATCTGCATTAGCAATCTACCTAATTTATTCTGGGTTTTGGCTGGTGTCTCAGGGTTCTCTGATGCTGCCAATTGTGCAGTTAATCTGCTGGGTCACATTACCAGACATGTCAATACCATTCACAGTGCAAATGAGCCACCAGCAAACTGTGAACACCAATGCAGATCATTCCCAAAAAAAAAAAAAAAAGAAGATAATAATAAGTAGGACTGCCCTATCCCCTTACAGCCCGAGGAGTGAAAAATGAGTTATAATGCAGAACACCTGTGCCACATAATGAAAGTCCTGGAAAGCAGTTGTGGCTCAGCAGAGCTGCTCGGGAGTGTAACATATCCCTGCATCCACCATCCAGGAACACAAAGCCCAACAAGCAAACCCAAACCAGCTCAGACCACTGCTTTTGCCCAGGAGCTTTCCTGATGACAAAGAAGCAGGAACAGAGTTCAGTGCTTGGAGGTGCCTGGGGCAAACCCTGATGTAAAGCCTTTCCCAGCTCAGTCTGGAGATGAGTACTGACACAGGAGGAGGAGTTGCTTGTTTGGAAGGTCCTGGAGATCACACAAATAACAAGGGCTTCCCTTCTCTCGCTCAATTGTTCCTGCACCACGGCCTGCAGCATGTAACAGATGATTTTTCCAAATAAAAGATTTGGGGAGGCAGAGTCTATGAAAAGAGTTGCTTATTCATTAGACCAAATACTCTTGGAAAATAGTGGAGAAGCTTCAGAGCACAAAAGCCTTTGCAGAAACAGTCAATGTCAAAATCAACACAGGCTTAGAAAACCATCTCTGTGGGGTGTAATTATGCTAGTCATCCTGTTAGGCTGAGGAGAAAGGGTGATTGGAGCTGGGGAGATGAGGAAGGGGGTCAGGTTCAACCCTGTGGGACAGGAGTTTTGGAGGGTTAGCTGGAGAAAAGGGTCTTGTGATGAAAATTCTAATGGACAATAAGACAGAGTTCAAGTGATGGAGACTCTATCATGTCCCTTGGGAAACTGTTTTATTAATAACTTATACTGTGTTTAAAAGTTCACCTTTTATTTCCAGGTTTGATTTTTCCTTCTTTGACTCAAAGCCAGAGGACTTTGTCTGCCAACTGCAAAGAGATTTTTATTTCTGATATTTAAGGATTGGTAAAGTAACACAGAATTTAATTTTCCACTTATGGGTATTCCTTTCAATTTAGGGATCTTTCTATTCTTTTTTTTTTTTT